>LHUT01003546.1:2468-15623 GCA_001412135.1 Silene latifolia subsp. alba
TCCCCTTCCCTCCTAAAATTGTATCCAAACAGACCCTAAGGGTGTGTTTGGATAGCAAAAGTGGAGGGAAAAGAAGGGGAGGGGGAAGGAGGGAAGGGAAAGGGAGAGAAGGGAAGGGGAGGGGAAATGGAGTGTGGATGTTTGGATACAATTTCCCTCCAAATCTTGCCTATTGTGGAGAGATTTTGATTAGGCTTGGAAGAGGGAAATTGAATCCCTCCAAATCTCCTCCCCCTTCATTTCCCTCCACCCTCATTTGTTATCCAAACAAAGAATTTTAAATCCCTTACTCTCCCTCCCTTTCTTTTCTTTCCAAATCCTTCAATCCAAACACACCCTTAGTGAGTTAGTGGGCACAACAAGGCTTATCCTATATATGGGGATCAATACTATGCAATTTCAGTATACTTTTCTTATAGTAGATCTTTTACTATGCCCTTCTCTTTGGTGCGGTATCCCTATCATTTATTTCTTTAAATGTTAACCCTTTTAGAAAAAATAAAAATAATATAAAGGCAAGTATTGCACAAACATTATCTGGAAAATACAATTTGTGCGCAAAAACTGTACGCGCGCGTGCGCTTTTCGTCTCTGACTCTCTTCGCCTCGCCCTTTTATAACTAAGGTGAGCGCTCTTCAGTATCACCTTCACCTTCTCATTTTCTTTTTATTGATTATGTTTAGAATTGGACAAACATTTTAGATCTACGCACTTTAGTACGAAGTAGTAATTTGTAAGGTCACTACTCAGTACTCACTATTAAGAATTGAAAACATCAACTTAATTATTCTATCTTGCAGCAAATACCCCAAGAGTTTACCATGATCTTTAATGGGTATGTACCTCATCGATTTATCATTGAGAGTGCTATGACTCGTCAATGCTGGAGAGTGGAAATAGAAGAGGAGAGGGACGGAGTAATTTATTTTCGTGAAGGCTGGGAGGATTTCGTAGAAACACACGCTTTAGAAACTGGTGACTTCCTACTCTTTGAATACGAAGAACAGTCGATTTTCCTAGTGAAAGTATATGACAGAAATGGGTGTCAAAAGATGGTTCTAGATGCACAAGGGGGTAAACATAATCCTGTTAAGATTATTGAATTTGAAGAAAGGGAAGAGAGTGGAGCCTTCAAATATGAACCAAAATTACTCGGAACAAATCTCCCTGGTCAAGAGCGTGCAAAACGGTTATACACAGGTAAATGTATGTAATTAATAGTATGAAAGAGAAGTTCAATTGCTGTTGAGTTTTCATAGATATAACTGGAAATTAATTTACACGTCTAGATAAAAGCGGGATATACAAGAAGAAGCACGCAATTACGAGGATTCCAATGAAACATGTAAGAACAGCCAGGGTGCTGTTCACTGAAAACAAAATGATTTTCTCTGTTAAGATCCACAAATATATGAAATATCAATTTCAGCAGATGGTATACTTCTACCCTTCCTTTATATATATGTACGATGAAAAATAACTCGCTCTATTTTTGCCGTAGCTGGCTCAGAAACGGTGAAATGTTCAAAATAAAATAAAGCTTGATAACCAGCAAAAACCACTCTATATACTATATGCAGACCTTACCAAAGGCGATAGCAATGAAGTTAGCGAACAAAAATGAATTGATACTTGAGGATGCTATGGCAAATCGTTGGCCAGTTGGACTCTCACATGTTATTGATGGTCGTGCGGCTATAACTCGTGGATGGAGGGCATTTACGAGAGATAATAAAGTTGCAGGCGGAGATTTATTGAGGTTCGAGTTTCTCTCAGATGATCTCGTCAATGTTTTTGTAAAAAAAGCTTCTCAAGTTGAACATAAATCTGAAGAAGCAAATTTGCAAAAAGGAGCAACCATAGCACAAAATATGACTTGTAAGTTATGGCGGATTAGTGGGTTTCTTTTAGTCTTGTAGGCTAAACTATGTTACTTGTTCAGATTACAAATTTGAAGTGGTTCTCTTCTCGTAGTCAAATGCACGTTGCTTCCCAGGCGTCAAACCATGCATGTAACATTTCAAAGGAAGAGAAATCACGGTTGCATATTAATTTATAGTATAGACTTCGGATAGTATCTTGATATTGTTTGTTCTTCTATGTACGCAGGTGAAACTGATGAGCTTGATTCTTTTTGCACGGATGTCAGTCCAGCTGAAGCTTCAATCACCACCAGAAGAGGCGGAAAGAGGGGTTCTTCTGAATCAAGCAGTTCTTCGTTTTCTCTCTTATGGAGGCCAGCCACTGCTGGCATTTACCTGGTATATTAATTAATGTTTCATCTTAGTAGAATTTATCCTTTCATCTTTACTAGTGATCAATTGATGGAACATTTTTACTATTAACCGTGTTACTTAGACTCTTCAATTTGGGTGTCATATCCATGTCTGACGTTACCCTATGAGTAGGGAGTCTGTACATGACCTATAAAAGTTCAAAAGTTTCTCGATAAAAATGGAGGCGCAGTCGCGCAGATGATAAAGATAGTTCAAGTAGCAGTTGTATGATTTTCAACAATTTTGAAGTTCAAACTTTAAATTATACTCCGGAATTGTATTTTGAGTCTGTTTTCCCCTACCAATGTCCGCATCCTGGACAGTCTCTCCTGTCTCCCAAAAAGTTCAAAAGTTCAGCAATCATAGCGAGTCGACACTTTGATATGTACCAATCAGACACCCATACTTGAGCACAAGGAACATACATTATAACATGAAATCATTTGAAATAATCAACTTGTCGATATGTTTTCAAATTTTCAGCATGTTCCAAAGGCAGTAATTGAGGGCCAGAATCTAGTGAATAAAGACAATGTAGTGCTTCGTGATCCTGACGGCAAGTGTTGGCCGCTTGAAGTAAGCACACGCCGTGATGGTCGTGTCGCCTTAACCAATGGATGGGTTGATTTTTGGAAAGGTCATGCCATCAAAGTCGGCGACTCCTTGGATTTTGAATTTGTCTCTGAGTATTTAATTCAAGTAAAGATCAATAGAGGTAAGTCAGCTCGTTTTTCTTAATAGATTTGACGAAGTTATCAACTTGCCGCCTTCCAAGCCAGAAACGGTCATGACTCGGTCCACTGGTGATGACTAGTCTCCTAGTCCTAGTCCAGTTCATCCTATACCTGAAGCCACGGTTAATGTTCTATGAGTTGTCGCCGTGTACGACTTTATTGTCAGGGGAAAGTAATAGTAATGTCGAGATTACATGTAGCTAGCAAGAAGGCTCTCCCGAATCGAAGTTATTACTACTATATATTGGATAACGTTGTTTGTGTACGCAGGTAAACTCGATGACCTCGATTCTTGTACCGCTGATGTCAATCTTGCTGAAGCTTCAATCACTTCCAAAAGGGCTAGAAAGAGGGGTTGTTCAGCTGAGCCGACTAGTTCTTCATTTTCTTTCTTATGGGGACCGGCCACTCCTGGCGCTTACCTGGTACTGTAGTCTATCTAACTATCTTTTACCTTAAAGTAAATGAATCCAGTCGTCGTTTTTGGCCAGGAAACAGATTAGGTTGCATTTGTATTGTTACTTGAATCTTCCCTTCGTGCCTCATACCCATGTTTCAACACAAGACTATGGATATGGAACCCGTAGTCGGTAGTCGAACCTTAACAAATACTCCCTCCCATCCACTCTTTTCTTCCCTATTTCCTAAAACGGATTATTCAGGTTTTCTTCCCTTTTCTTTTTGAGAATGTTTTTATTAATATTATACTTTTACCTCTCTCCACTCATCAAACCCCACTATATACTTTATTAATATTTAATTCTAATTATTTCACCTCTCCCCAATAACCAAACCACGTCCATACCCTTTATTATATCCTAATTATTCATAACTCTATCCAAGATCGGAAGAGCGANATATTTTTATCAATATTATACTCCCACCCTTAATCTTCGTGCCCACTTCAAATGGGAAGAAAAAAGTGGATGGGAGGGAGTAACAATCCTTAATTCTCTTAGGATTTGTGTGTGACGAATAACGAAAATAGAGCATGGCGCCATGAATTGTGTGTGACGCATTTTGTATGATTTTAAGCATTTTTAACCTTTTCGTCTCTAATAAATTTCTGCGTCACTATATAGAACCTTTTTTTCTTAACGTACACCGTAACCTTGTGTGACATTCTTACATCCAAACTTCTAATTATATTTTGAATTTGAAAATGTTTTCCGGCACCACTGTCCTCATTCTCTACCGAGTCTTGGTGTTTCAAAAAATTGGGTCATTATAGGGAGCTCGATACTTGGATTTGTACCTGCATCGACACCTTACCCAACTGAGTGACTAAATAACATGGTTTTGATTTCATATATTCAGCATGTTCCGAAGGTAGTTACAGAAGGTCAGAATCTGGCGAATAAGGACAGTGTAGTGCTTCGTGATTCTGACGGCAAGTGTTGGCCGGTCAAAGTAACCATGCGTCGTGATGGTCGTGTTGCCTTAACCAATGGATGGGATGACTTCTGGAAAACTCAGGGCATCAAAGCAGGTGACTCCTTGGATTTTGAATTTGTGTGTGAGGATCTCATTCAAGTTAAAATTAATAGAGGTACGCCGTTCAAATTCCGTAATAAAGTTGAAAAAGATATCATCAACTTGAGCCCCACTAATAACAATGACCCTCCTACGGAGCCAGAAATGTTCATGACCCAGGCTGCTGTACCGGTGGTTAATAGGCCTGAAACGACTGATGCTGCACTTGAACTTGTTGATTTCAGTTAGTCTCTAGTTCATGAATGTGCCGATACCACCACATTAGTGGAAATGTATGATTTTTTGCATGCCAAGATTGTATGAAAATGGTGGGAATGTACTGAAGTGAACAGGTGTCGGTGTTGATGTTCTCGTTAAGCTTGTGTCATTTTGTGTAGCCATGTAAATTATCGAAGTTGCTGCATGTCGTTTTTGGAACTCTATGACGTGTTAGTTTGATTAATGTTACATGTTAGGCAAGTGGATGTTGTAGTTTTGATGGTTGTTATTGTCAGTCGGCCGTTGTTATTGTGTGGGATCTTCATATGTGACGGATAAAAATGACACTTATATGATAGACAATGATCACTTTAGGTTAAAAAGTGACTAAAAAAGGCGACACTTAAAAAAAAAACGAGGAGGCAATGGATGTTATGGAACTCCGAAGTGTAGAATTCGCCAAAAGTTTGCTAATAAACCCAAAAATCAACGGAAAGCCAACAAAGACAGTTTTAGAGTCTAGGGGGTTGTTTGGTTGCCTCAAAAAAATACAGGAATTCCAAAATCCCATGAATTGGGATTTAAGGCTCTTGTTTGGTTACNCAATCATTTTTTTCATGTTGTTAAATCTTGTAAGCTAAGATCAAATTTTGTATGTCATATATATGAATTAAGGGTGAAGTAATAAATTTTAGCAAAAGGGTAAAATAGTATTTACAACAAAAAATCATAGGAATTGAGTTATCCAACCAAACAACATACAGGAATTTATTTCATGGGAAGTGTCAATTCCTGGATGGCAACCAAACAAGTTTTGGGCATTTCCCATGAATTACATGTAGGAACTCAATTCATGTGAATTTCTACTTCCCACATGAAATAAATTCCCCGATGAACCAAACGACCCCTAGGTATCTAATAAACTTGCAAAGCACTTTCAACTGCATACTCCACATTCCTCAACTGTTTTTAAGCTCGCCTATATCTAGCTGTCGAAAAGGATTTCTTGCCAAAAGCTCGAATCTCATAAATAGAAGCAAGCAACCCTCTAAGGGTAATTAACAGGGAAATGGCCATGAAAAAATAGTAGATCGTCCTTAATTTATCTGACGCCTTACCAGAACCTATGAGTTCCGAGAGTATCGCGACCTGCAGCACAAGATCACATTTATTTGATCATTAGTCGAGTTTTACCGAGGATACTCCCGCGAGACTCTTGCCAAAAGTTTTATCTAAAATTGATGAGATTTAGCTTCTAAAGTCAAAACACCCTAAAAAAAAGACAATAGTATTTGATTAAATAAATAAAACAAAGGATTACCAGTGATGTGGTTAAGCAAACTCCATGGATAAGGCAGGTGGTGTTAAACCAAGAGCTGCCAGAAATCATGGCAAAGAGATTGATAATAGAGAGGGGCCATAACACACAAAGCTTCATCCATGCAAAACCCACATAAAAACTTGGTTTATCAACAACCAAGTAATAATCTAAATAAGTACTACACCATGAACTAAAGTCTATCAGAAATTTGGGTTGGTATTCTTGTGGCACACAATACTGGGCATCAAGAAATGGAGCAAACATTGCCATTAGAAAGAAAAACAGGAACACAACTGTATCTACCATTTTCAGGGTGATTAATTTCTGGGTGATTTTGTTTTCTTTTCTTTTGGTTTTGGTTTTGGTTGATTAAATTTGTATTCAAAGTATGAGGGGTACAGGAGAGTGATGATGTAAGTTTCTGATCATGTCAATAATTGTTTGGTCAACTTTCGAGCTCCCAACAACTTACTCCTATGAAGGAGTCTTTCGGTTCTGTAAGACATGTGGTGAAGTTGGTCACAGAGTGTCTTTTTGCCCTTCCGGAAAGGTAGTTGGAACACGTCGTATCCGTGCTCGCATGGATGAGCTCTCCAATCGCGGTTTGTTGGTGTTGCATGGACCGCCTGGTTCCAGGTTCTACTCACCTGAGATTATGGGACTTCCTTCCCGTCTCAAATATCTCAACTCTGAGATAAATATTGCAGCTCCTGAAGATTCTGTTCGTTTTGGCTCTGGTGGCGCGTGGCCTGTGTTTTCTTTCTCATCATCACCCTCTGACGATGATGACGACAACGGAGATGCTCCTATCTCCAAACCACCACCTGGTTTTGAGGTGCATGAAGACCTCTCTCGCAAAGTGCTCCTCGAAATGCACCCTTTGGTTCGTCCTTTGGTACGTGCTCAGGAAACACCTCCGCCGTCACAGCCGCCTTATCACGCTGAATCTAGCCGTCGTCGTCGTTCACCTGCTTTTAGGGTTTCTATTCCCGAGGATGTTCCTGAGGATGCGCCAGATACCTCTTTGGCTTTGGGTCTTGCTGAGCCCACATCTCCAACTCAGCCCTTTGATGTGGACTTGCTTTTTCGTGACTCTATTGCTCCTGATGAGCCTGCTAATGCTGGCATTGGTTTGGACCCAGTGGACACGGCGGGCCGAAAATTAAAATTGGTTTATAAAAGAAAGGTACCCTTTGGCTTTAATTTCTTTAGTAAGCCCAAGTTCAAGAGATTTGGTAAGCCCAAGCTTTTGGATCTTATTTCATGTGAAGCTGATATTGGATTTCCTTCACCGGATCAGCTGCTTCACTTTTTGGGCCTGTTTGGCTTCAACTATACTTGGCCCAAGGCGCCAACTATCCATCCTCTACCTCTTGGTTGTGACGGATCCAAGAAACGTTTTTCACCTTTTCATAATATGTCTATGGAGGAAAACAGAGCAAAACGTTGTAAATTTTCTTCTTGCTTGAACCTTGCTCTTTTTCAACAACTAACGCCTTTACCTTCTTATGTGTCTTATCCCAGCGCTGAAGACACATCCTCCGTCATAGGTCTGGTGGTGGACCTTAATTCGCCACCCGGGTATCCATGAATGTCTTTTGCTGGAATTGTAGGGGATTTGGAGAGACGGATGATCCTACAATTCCGTACCTACGGCACTGCATCCAGAAATATCATCCGTCAATTTTGTTTTTGCAAGAAACACATACTACTGTTGCTGCTGCATCTTTACGAACATCTCATCAAGACTTACCTAATTTTTATGGTGTAGACTCTGTTGGTCGTAGTGGTGGTCTTCTTTTGTGTTGGGCTGATTCTGTAGATATTAGGGTTATTTGTAGCGATGATCGGTTTATCTTTTGCAAACTTGCTGTTGATGTCGGCCCTTCTATGAAGCATGATATGTACTGTATGTTTATATATGGGGAACCTGTTTTCATGTATCGTGAAGCGTTTTGGGACAAAGTTTCTGATGTTATTTTGGGTTACTCACCTTTTGTGGTTATTGGAGACTTTAATCAGGTTGAATTACATTCCGACAAGCTTGGTGGTTCAAGTTCTATCCGAGGACAAGATGTTTTTTCTAGTTGGAAATTCCACAACAATCTCATTGACATTCCTTTTTTTGGGCCACGTTTCACCTGGTCGAATGGACAGAAAAACACCGACTGCATCATGGAACGCCTTGATCGTGCATATGCGACTGATGATTGGTTTCAACTTTTTCCATTTGCTTCAATTACTCATCTGCAAATCCTTGTTTCAGATCACGCCCCAATCATTTTGCATCTTTCTCAGCCGTCCAAAAAATCAAAACGCCCATACAGACTTGACAACTGGTGCCTTTCTCTGCCTGAGGTCGCGGACTTAATTGTCTCTGCCTGGGACACACCGGCGACAGGATCATCTATGTTCATTCTATCCCGGAAGTTAGCTGCTGTTCGATTTGCAATCCTTAAATGGGTCATCAAACATCGAATTTCGTCTGGAATAAACTGGTCATCTGTTGAATATGACTTAGAGCAATCATCCTCTTTGATTTGTGATAGCCACACAGCTGATGCCTTTTCCTCTTTACGGCATGACCGGCTACAACTCATTTCCAAGCAGCACAGCTATTGGTGCCAACGTGCAAAGCTCCGAAAAGAGATTTTAGATGGACTCCCATCAAGATTTTTATTCAATAAAGTTAAGCAGCGAGCCTCTAGGCAAAGACTGGTTGCACTTCGCACTTCGACTGGTGAATGGTTATATGATCCGCCCGGAATTGAAGCTGAAATTTTACAATACTTTCAAGCTCTATTTGGTACTCCATCAACTAACTCTCTTAGTCCATCAGTGGAAGAGTATAATTCCTTCCTTTCTGCTCTTGAGCTTCCTTCCCTCTCACAAGCTGACTGCTCAATTCTGACTGCGCCTTTCACGGAGGCTGGTGTTTTTCGGGCTACTCGTAATATGAATGCATCAAAATCACCAGGACCAGACGGTATTACTCCTCGTTTTTTCCAGTTATTCTGGCCCAAATTTGGACATCTGGTTACTTCTGCTGTTTTGCGTTTCCTTAGTACTGGAGTGATGCTAAAAGAATGGAATTCTACCCTCATTGTTCTTATTCCGAAAGTGGATCAGCCGGAGATGATATCACAGTATCGACCTATCAGCCTTTGCAATGTCATTTACAGAATTGCTTCCAAGTGTATTGCTAATAGAATGAAGTTAGTCATTCCGTCTCTTATCTCGGATACACAACAGGCTTTTGTACCTGGCCGGCTGATGTCTGATAGTTCGATCGTTACCCATGAAATAATGCACTATCTCAATAAAACGACAAAAGGTAATAATTGCTACGCTGCCCTCAAACTTGATATGCACAAGGCTTTTGACAAGGTTTCATGGCAATTTCTTATGGCTGTTATGCAACATATGGGCTTTCCTACTGTCTGGCGTAATATTATTTGGGAATGTATCTCCACTGTTTCATACCGTGTTCTCATTAATGGTGAACCTTCTGTCTCTTTTCAATCCTTCATAGGACTCCGTCAAGGTGACCCATTATCTCCTTACCTGTTTATCCTTTGCATGGAAGTTTTAGCTCGACAACTATCACGTGCTGAGAAGCAGGGGGAAATCGCCGGTATTAAAATTTCATGATATGCACCACCTTTATCTCATCTGTTTTATGCTGACGACGCACTTCTCTGCTGTAAAGCAACTCCTGCTTCGTTTGACGCTTTGCGAGAACTTTTCAAGACCTTTGAAGCAGCATCTGGCCAAATGATAAATTTGAGTAAATCCTACATCAAATTCAGACCGAACACGCCTGCTGATTTCAAGGACCATTTGACTTCCATCCTCAAGATGCAGACAGTGGCCTCCTTCCATACTTACCTAGGCGTTCCAATTGATATTCCCCGCAAAAGGACTGAAGTTTTCCACCCATACATTGATAAGTTGTCCACACGCATTGCCTCGTGGTCATCTCTTCATCTTAGCCAACCCTCCAAGCTGCTTGTTATCTCTGCCATTCTACTTGCATCCTTAAACCATCTGATGACGGCTATACCTTTCCCGGTCTCAGTCTGTCGCAAAATAGATTCTCTAATTGCTTCTTTTTGGTGGAGAAGCGACTGGCAGCGCCCTGCGATTCACTGGCTCCAACGGGATGTCCTCCATGCACCCAAGGAATGTGGCAGACTTGGTATTAAGAATACACTCCTCTGGAATCAAGCCGCTCTTCTTAAGACCTTCTGGCGCATTCGCTCTAATTCTTCCGGGCTTCTTGCCAAGTTTTTGCATCCGAAGTATACCAATGATTTTCCTATTCCTTCCCGAAGATCACGCACCTCTCGCCCTTCCTTTCTTTGGACTGGAGTCTGTCATGCTGTAGCTGCCTCTGCGAATGCTTTTGCGTGGAAAATTGGCAAAGGAAACAGCATTAATTTAATCTCCGATCCATGGGTTAATGGCAAGATCCCTGCCTTACGATTTTCGCAGTCTCAAGTATCACACCTATCTGTTCCGGACTTGATTTTACCTTCTGGCGACTGGAATCCTGCTGTTATTTTCCGCCATTTTGAGCCTCAGTCGGCTAAGGAAATTATTGCTATGGAGCCACCTCGCTTAGACATTGATGACTTCCTTTACTGGAAGTTCACTGAAGATGGATCTTACACAGTCAAATCAGGCTACCAATTTCTTTGGTTCACTACTTTCGACTCGTCCATTTTGGCTACCAGCAAAACCTTTCCTTGGTCGCGCATCTGGAGATTGCAAGGTTCTACTAAATTTGCACTATTGTTGTGGCGGCTAGGACACGCCATTTTGCCAATTGCTGCAAATCTAAATTCCCGTGGTATGACTATATCCTCAACTTGTAACCTGTGCCACGATGCCCCTGAAACAGCTGACCACCTTTTTAGATCTTGCACTATTGCTCACCATGTTTGGAAATCTTCTGCACTTGGTATTGACACACAGGTAAACTCTTCCGTACCATTTCACCGTTGGCTTGCTGACATGATTTCATATTTCTCGCGACAGTCATCGGCATCCCATAATTGCCTTCTTTATTTTTCATGTGTCCTGTTATCAATCTGGTCTGTTCGCAATGCGGTTGTCTTCAAAGGAGAACCCCTACTTCCGGCTCGCATATGTACGCTTGCAGATTCCCTTGTTACATCTCATCAACAATTTCCAGCAATATGGTCTTCTCTTGCTCCTGCACACACTATGGAACGAGAATCTGCTCCAGCTTTGAATCTCCCTTTCTGCGACAACATATCTGCAGCTTCCGTCTATGTTTCCGTCAAACGACTCCCTGTCAACCACGGCTACAGCTGCTTGATCTCTTACTCGACAACTGGCTGCTCTTATCTAACGCAACTCCGAGCTCCATCCTTTTTTGAAGCGTCCACAAAGGCATTACTCATTGGGATGCGTAACGCTCACTCAAGTGAATGTGCCTCGGCCTCGTTTGTGATCTCTTGTCCAAAAATATCTTCCGTTCTGACCCAATTTCGGTCAGTCCCAATAAGTGTTCGCAATTCCATTGCGAAGATTAGATATTTTCTTGTATTATATCCTCAATGGTCTGTTAGCTTAGCTACAGGCTGAACCGTTTGTAAGGTGTTTCTTTCTTTATTTATATCAGTTCATTGTTGTCAAAAAAAAAAAAAAAAAAAAAAAAACAACTTACTCCTTGTCTCCCATCTATATTCTATTCCACAAATTCTCATTATAGACGGGAGATATTTTCTATTGTTATAGACGGACCAAATATCCACCCACNATTGTTTTTCTTTTTTTTTTTTTTTTTTCCCTACACGACGCGCTTCCGATCTCCAACATGTAATCATACTTAATCCCACAACCCAGTACACTATTCCCCGTAACCCCACACTATCCTCACATGACTCTTCAATCACTCACCCAGATCAACTAACTCCGTAACCTCCGTCGTCGCCGACAATATTTTTCCGACCACCACTTACCTCCGTCACCGAATAAAATCTTCTAATTCTCACCCTCTTATCACACCTCGCCATCTCCCTTGTACATCTACACCGAATTAACACCTTGTTTATGACATTAAATCACCGCCGTCGGCAACATATTTTCTGCCCGATTATGATACATGTAGAATCGTAATATCAAGTCAAGAGCGTTTGTGGTATTAATTATTCGAAATTTCTTGTCAATTTTTGTAGATCTAATCATTAATAAAAGAAATTAAATATAAAAAAGACACATTAATGGTGTCGAGGAGGCGTTTGTTGGTGTCGAGGAGGCGTTTGGCGGTGATATTATTGTTTGTTTCCGACATTTGTTCCGGTGTTGTGTGATGTTAGTCGGTGGTGTTGGTGGTCGGCGGTGTGGAGGTGGTCTTAGTCGTCGTCGACAGTGGTGGTTCAAAGTTTGGCAGTGGATACATGGAGTACTATATCTGGATACATGTATGAATTTGTCGACGGTCTCACCATTTCCCGACGGTCTTTGCTTGTTTTGTCTTTTTTCAAAATTTTGTGATTTAAGCATAGATCTATGAAAAAAGGAAGTAAAATTTTCAAAAAATATTTGTTTTATTGATTCAGTGGGAAGATTTTGAGTCAATGATATAGTTGGCTAGAATGGTTCCGGTGGTGGTGTGAATTCGAATTTTGAATTGTTGTTCTTATGTTCCGGCATCGTGGCGTCAGTATCGGCGACAGTGGGATTGTTAAGGTGCACGACGGCGGTCAGAGGAGGCAAGGGTGGTGGTTATCGGCGTGTATCTGAATGGCTAGCGGTGGTCTAAGGTATCGTTGTGTGAAAACAATGAATTTTTGGCGTTTTTGTGGTGGTGGGGGCAGTGGTGGTGGCGGTGGCGGTGTCAGTGGTGGGGTCGTGGTGGCGGTGGTGGTGGCAGTGTCAGTGGTGGTGGCGGAGGTGGTCGGGCCGTGGTGGAGGTGGGGCCGTTATGGAGGTGGGGGCCGTGGATACACAAAATACTACCCTAGATACACATGATATTAGTACGGTATACATGTGTATCCAGTAGTAATACATGTGTATCCAGTAGTAATACTATGTGTATCTGGAAGTATTATACTGCGTATCCGCAAAAAATATAAAATATAAAATGTATCCACAAAT
>LHUT01003547.1:5108-15563 GCA_001412135.1 Silene latifolia subsp. alba
GCAGTGGTTGGCTTGGTGTGTTGTCGCGTGGTACGATCTGCGTTGATCAGTACGTGCGCTCCTGCATCCTCGTTCTGTTTTTTTTTTTTTTTGGTAACCGACGATAACCCATCCCGACAAGAACAATCGTAACCATTCTTAACATACCACCCAACTGCCCATGCCGACTACTCATCATCATCATCTACTTCGGCGAAGGAAACCATCAAACACAACTTCCTTCCGAGTCATCAACTACGTATTACGCACGAAACGACACACTACCACAGACTGTTACTTCTAACTTACTAGCCGAATTTTAACTCAGCACCACTCCATACATCATACATATCATACACATTCGGCATCATTACTCTACTTACTCATCCAACAATTACTTATTAAACATCCAAGATACTGTAAATTATCAACCAATTATTCGATAAGTGATTCAGCATCCATTTAACTTATTTAAACAACTTATATAGCACAATAAATTAAATTACTTAATAAAATAATTTAACAATTACTTACATTACTTTCCGCCACTTAAGTTTAAATTTTATTTAACAAAACGGAGTACAACATAGTAAACCTTTATCAACAATTTATCCAAAACACGATATTTTTAACATTTTCTCATGCGACTTTACTCTTCTCCTCTTAAAAGGAACTTCGTCCCCGAAGATCACCTTCAAGACGAGATATAACTATTACACGAAAATGATATCTTCACATGATCTTGTCATTACGAAGTGATCTAACATATGATGAAACCAACAATTACCATATTACCTCCTTTGACATTACCTATATAACATGTATGCATTTATGTATACTAAATGAAAACAACACAAAAATGAGTACATGAAACGCAGCGTTACCAAACCAATATATGTTGGAATTAAGTACTTGCTTTAGGTGACATTACAAAACATGATTACTCAATATATAACTTGCTTTGAAATTATCATCACCGACGATATAACTTAACCATGGTTTAGAAAGATAACAAGAAAACTAATTAAGCACATAGGATGAGGACTAGTGTAAACCGCTTTGATACCACATGAAGTGCAAAATGAAATATAGAAACGTGAATAATAACCATGAAATAAAATATAAATCAACCAAATCCTCCCATTATTCCAAGGGAACGGAGTATAAGGGTCATCAACATGGGCTCTCGATCGAGTTGATGGCACTCGATCGAGGTTGGGTTAGGCTACTCGATCGAGTAAGGCGTACTCAATGAGTACCTAAAGGTCAGAACACTCCCTCAATGGTCCACAACAGGTACTCGATCGAGTAAAAGGCACTCGATCGAGTATCTACAGGTCAAATCACTCTCCAAATGCAACATTAAGCCAGGGAAACATAACCAATCTCTGGGGTTTCACCCCGACATAACACATCTTCATAACAAGTTCCGAAAATCGAACAAAATGCGGCCTTATGGCCATATACAACAAAGATAAATCCATGTACGATGAAACGAATGTAACAGGTAACATAAGTCTGTTAAACAACAACAACAAGGAAATCATACGAGGTCGCCACCTCGGTCCTCCTCCATCTCCACATCTCCTCCTCCTCCTCTAGATGTGCTGGCTCCTGACGTGCCGCCTCCTGTGGTCTCTCCCGTACCTGGGTCTTCTTCTGCTCTCCATAGCGCCAGACACCCGTAGGGATAGCTCTCAGGAACTCCCTATGTGGTCGGGTCCACTCCGTAGGAGTGAAAGACTCCACTATCGTTCCTGACACCTCGCCATCAAACTGGTTGGTGCCCACTCCCTGCATGTAGGCCATCTCATGAAGGTTCCGGAGCACTAAAGCGTTGGACACCCTCTCCATGAGCTCACTCACCTGCATCTGGGGCTAAAACAGGAAGGGTAGCCGGGGTACTGGTACCGTAGTGGAACGGGCTGCACTAGCTGGGTCTCTCCAACCATCTCTCTCACTCTCCTAGGGCTTCTCCCCACCCTAGGTACCTGGTCCTCTGGTCTATCCTGGTCTCCCATTACCGGCTCCTGCATCTCCTCCAAAAGGTCACCCTCGATCAGGTAGGTCTGTCGGGTAGGGCGGGCTCATCATCATCTGAGTCCGATGGAACCACAACGGCAGTCAGCGGCTAAGTCACTAGAAGATGGTCCGGGTCGGGTACTCTCATGCAACTCTTACCTCTTACCCTCTAAGCTAACCCACCATCCTCCAATACCCTCAGCTACTTTTGGCTGATGAAGTAAGCCCTATTCATAGTGGGCACAATCGGATCCAAGGGTTTCAGAGCCGAAGTGGCCTCAAAGCTAATCAGAGCCGAAGTGGCCTCAAATCTAATCAACCTATATGTTAAACGGGTGGAAATAGCACCATAACTGAGGTAACGGGTCGGAGACTTGACCATCAAGGCCAAACTGGCACATACGATGGCTGGGGCACTATAACCAACACGCTTCACTCGGGTGGGGTTCGGGTAGTCGACCAACAACATAACCTCATGTGAGTTGAGCTTACTCACATCCTTCCTATTATAGAGCAAACAAGTCAGGGCTCGGAGAAAGATCTTCAGAGTAACATGCTGAACATCATTAATCAACATATTACTTGAAGTAGGAACAGGTCTACCAGTGAAACAAGGCATGTAGCTGCTAGCACCACACTCAGTCGGGACATCTCTAAGATATCCCTTCTCGGGTCGTGAAAGCCTAAGTTGAGTAGCAAACTGGTCCATGGTCAGGTAGAAACTAGTGTTCATCAGACGGAACTCTACTGTCTTCTCCGCCACATCATAAGCGAAGAAACTCCTAAACTCTAAGGTCAGAAAAGGATAAGAGTGTTTCCTTAGATGATATAACCCCGCCAAACCCAGAGTCTCAAAGATATGCCTGGCATCAACCTCTATTTTCATGTCCTCCAAAATACCCATGTCGATGCACCTAGTGGATCTCATACGACGACTCATCAACTCAACAAAAGCATCTCCTTGCTTAAAATCAGCAAAGACTACGGTAGGGTATTTAGCAACCCGTGGAACAGTACGCCCTTAACTTACCTCCCCTACCTCAGGCTCAGCGGTTCTCGACCTCCTACTCTGGCGGGTTGTAGCTGCAGCTCTCGGCATCTGTTTCAACATGTTTTTAGCCACACATATCGGGTTTTACATAATCAAAGTGAACTTTCCAAAGTATTCATGTGAAGAAAAGTATCAACTGAAGTAAAACTTTTAAAACAAAACAAGAATTTCCACTTCCTTTTACCCTTATAATTTCATAAAAAGACGGTTTCGAATCTTCAAACATCAAGTTTTTCACAATATATAGAAGTATTCGGATCTTAATCCCTCAAAATAAACTTCACAAAAAGACTATTATCACAAAAATTGGGGCAAAATTTCAGTTTTGGGCACTTTTAAGACGGAGTTTTAAGACGAAATATTTGATAACATTAACCAAAATCAAGCACTAAACATGATACTGATTGCATTCCTTACTCTATTTCAACCTTTAAAGATGCAAAAGATGAACAAAAATCTAATTTGGAGAGCAAACCCAAGAAATTTCAATCCACATATAATCCTAAATCGGTTTGATTTTGCAATTTCTAACATCAACAACAATGATTTAAAGTGATTTCTATCAAAATACAACAATTATAAAACAAAAACTTTGGGTATAAATCAAAATTCCAGAAAATCCAACACTATCACGTGCTACCAATTGATTAAAATCAAAGAAAAGGAGTAGAAATTTTACCTTGAATGAGTTGCAATTAGGTTGAGTGAAAGAACTAGGAGGATTCAAGATGAAATCAAACACAATTACCCCAAGGATTTTGAGAGAAGGAAGTTTAATATGATTATTAGGGTTTTTGAAAGATAAAGAATGAGAAGGGAGGGAAGGAAAAAGGGGATATAAGTCCCGATAAATCCCGTGTATTATAGCATACTTACTCGATCGAGTGACTTGGGTACTCGATCTAGTAGCCTTTACTCGATCGAGTTAGGGTTACTCGATCGAGTTCCCGCGGGGCAGAATAAAGAACGATTCTGTTTTCCAATGAATTCGATCAAGTGACCCAACTACTAGATCAGGAAAGGCCTACTTGGTCGTGTAGGCACTTCTACTCGGTCGAGTAAGATTAAAACAAGCGACAAAAGATTACAGATTCGATTAATCGTTCCTGCAAAACAACAACTCGTTCGGAGTCAAAGGTATACTTAGAACTCATCACTGATTATTTCTATATGATTACTATCAATTAATATTGCATACAACACGATTACCGCAATCAAACACTTTTACTCTTATTCTACTACGTTCAAACAACACACGATTCAATCCGACCATGACACACTTTAACTCACATATCTATTTATAACAACAACATTACTCTACTTATACTTATGCATATCAAATTCTACCATACAACATTGTGCAGTCGATTTTATTAAACATTACAATCTGTAGATCAACTACCACTTATACTTCAGCTCTATTACTTGACATATCACACACAACCCGGTGATCATATGTTATAATTCACATTTTCACGCATATTCACAACGGCATTCTACACCATTCATCTGTTAAATTCCACCACACTACATAACAAATTGATATCATCTAAAACACATACAGTAACTTGTAACTCATTACCAACTTTCACGTCATCATATGTTCCCATGTATGCTTTCCACACACCCCACCATACCTCGACATACATACATGCAAACTCAACTATACAAACAATTACACACTCCTACTCTACCACTTGCACACACACACAAGGCATCATATAGTACTCACATATTCCTATATCCACTTTGTATACTACACACATATACACACAAAATTCCCAACTCAATATTCCCATTCGGAGTGAATGGCTTAAGCATATTGGGGCCATGATTTTGGAACGAGGGCGCCTTCTCACCCAAAATCAAGCAATTGCCAGGGCTCCCAATACACAGACACCAGGTTCATTTTATTAGACTCGCTATGTTCATTGGGTTTATTAGTTATAGGTTCCAAAATCGTCGCTTTGATACCACTTTGTAACACCCTCATCTGCCAAGGAGCCTTGACAAGACCTTCCCCAGTAGATAAGGGTATTACCATCTCGATTGCCCGAGGAATAGTAAATATCAAATGTTAATAAAAGAACAATTAACTTATTACAAGTTATCTCAATAAAAGAAACGTACAACTGATAACAAACTATCCACTACGTGATACTATCCATGTCATGACTCGTGATAGACTCGTCCCTCCAAAGCACCCCACTAAACTCTACATATAAGCACCTGCGAAGACTGACTGCTCACCATAATGGATCACGGCAGACACAACACAAGAAGAAACACAGACAATACCACATAAGATCAGTAACTGAAGAATAACACACAAACACTAGATACAGCATAACAGACCCAACACAACTTCCAATCACCCATCGCTCCTCTGACTACCTAAGGATCAAGTCCTGCCAGAATATCCGTCGCAACAGATATTCCACATCGCCAGTGGGGGACCGCAGCTATTCCCACCTAAGCCCCGCTCATCTTTACCGTGCGAAAACCCATGTTCCTTAATGTGCACATCCCCTCTTGTGGCGAGTTCCACAAGTGGAAAATCAAGGGCGTGAAGCCACTCCCGCAAGTGACTCCACTCAGCCGAGGGCGCACCTCTCAAACCATAGACAACCAACCATAACCAATTATAATACCAACAACAATACCAAATCTAATTAGATAACACAACCAGCATACCAAACAATCAATCAGTACTGAGTAGGAAAACCTATCTTTAACAAACCGCAACAACACCGCATAAGACCGTATGACGATAAGTAACCATCATTACGACCTATTACAAACAGCATGACAAACCCTATTACTACCAACACAACCATAACCAAAACTAAGGAAGACGATGATGATGATGATAACTTACCTATACTCCGCATTCTGGCGGCAAGACCGCTACCTGACTCATGCTTCTCATCCCCATAGTGTCTCAACTCACAAAGGGCTCCAAAGGATGAAGATTTGTGAAGGAGAGAGATGTATCAACAATTAGGTTTAGGAGAAATGAAATAAAACTGATTTTGGGTTCACGACTTCACGATATATATTTTACCGCTGAACTCCACTTACTCGATCGAGTATGGGACTTACTCGATCGAGTGGCCTCTACTCGATCGAGTCTCATAGCTACTCGATCAAGTAGCCTCCGCTAGATCGAGCTTCCTAATCCCAAAAGTTACTACGACATAAGATCGAACTACTAAGGCTTCAAGAGGTCTAGACATGTGGCTAAGGTCAGTCAACGGTGGTCAACGGGTCTCTAATAAGGCGGGTATTACATTATCCCTCATCAACCCTCACCATTTTGAGATCCATTACACTTGGAGACACCATGGGATGGAGACTTGAGTCGGGTAGCGGTCTTGTCGCTGGAATACCGAGCATAGGTAAATCATCAACCTCATCCTTAGGTTTCTTTGTGGTTATGGTTGTATGTAATTGGGTTTTCCCTACTGGTTGTGATAGGTATGAAAAGACGTTGTCTTGTCTTCGTATGGATGTATGTGATGTTGTTGTTGATTGTTAAAGGTAGGTTTTTCTACTCCGTACTGTTGACTGATTGTCATGTGTGGTGTATAGTATCGTTGATTGTGTGATAGTAGCATTGTGGTTATGTGTGGGGTGCGTTCCTGGCTGAGTGGAGTCATCATCGGGAATGGCTTTAAGCCCTTGATTTGCCCCTTTGTGATTCCCGTCACAAGGGGGATGTGCACATTAATGGTCATTGGATTATTCGCTCTATGGTTTTGAGCGGGGCTTAGGTGGTAAGGCTGCGGTCCCCACTAGCGGTGTGGATTACTAGTTGCGATTGGTAGTCCGGCAGGACTTTACCTTCTGGTTAATCAGGTGATTGATGGATTATTAGAGTTGGATATTTTTGTGTTGTGTTGTACCTTATGTTGTATGTAGTTCTTCAGTTACTGACCTTGTGTGGTGTTGTCTGTGTTTCTTTCTTGTTATGTGTCTGCCGTGATCCATTATGGTGAGCATTCAGTCTTAGCAGGTGTTGATATGTGGAGCTTATCTGGGTGCGTTCGAGGGACGAGTCCTTTACCGAGTCTTGTCTTGGAGTAGTCTCACCGTAGTTGTTTTATTCATCGGTTGTACCTTTCTTTTGTTGAGTTAACCTTGTAATAAACTTTATAGTTCTATTATTGACATTATGATATATACTATTCCTCGAGCAATCGAGATTGTAATGCTCGTATCTGCTAGGGAAGGTCTTGTTAAGGCTCCTTAGTTGACGCGGGTGATACATAAAGTATCTAAAAACTCGTGAGATCGGATGCTAAGACTCTAGGTGATGATATCTCATCCTCGATTAGCTAACACGAAATCATCAGCTGTCAATATCTGCTCACCATCCACGAATGGATCACCACAGTTTTAGAAAAAATAAACAGGGTCAGTTCACCGTATAACCAAGATAAGAAAGAAAGAAAAAAACATCCATGTCAATCCACACACATTCCTCCAAACTCCATCAGTAACCAGTAACTGACTACACACTCAAGTGTGTAGCCCTGCCAGATTAACCATCGCAACAGGTAATCATCACCGCCAGTGGGGGACCGCAGCCTTACCCCCCTAAGGCCCGCTCAGCTCAACGAGTAATAACCCATGTCCATTAATGTGCACAACCCCCTTGTGACGGGAACCACAAGGAGCGAATCAAGGGCATGAAGCCATTCGTGATGTGACTCCACTCAGCCGAGGACCCACCTTGAGAACCACAGACAAACAAAATCCAATCCAAACATCCAAGAAAGACAATTCCAATAACAATACTAATCACGCCAGTACATCACTCAACATCGTCTTAAATTAATTAAACATGCAACTGAGTAAGAATACCCTACCTTATAACGATACCGAAATCATAAGCAAAGCGGAAGCTAGAACTGATCCTCTATGAATCCTTCACCTAACAATAAACACAATAATATTATATCACAATCATACCAATCTACCTTTTTTCCAATCTAAACCACTAGGGCAAAACCCTAAAAGACAAACATAACCAACTGACAAAGCACTAGTGACTTACCAACGAAACTGATATGGAAGAGACGAAAGAAAGACTCAGGAATGATCAATTTTCCTTGAGAGTGATTAGGGTGATTAGAGAAGTGAAGAACGTAGTTTAGGTTTTGATAAAAATGANTTGACCTAACAATTGATTAAGATACACCCCCGTATAATTGACCTAGTGAACCTATGCCCTAAACTTCTTAATATTATTGTTTTACAATCTTTACTTATTTGTAATTAGTTGTTAGCAAACAAACCAAACATATCTCCAAGAAAATCGGTTACTTTAAGATAATCTAAATATTAGCAAACTGAATATTACCGCCTCCCTGTGGATTCGATACTTGTCTTACCACTAGCTATTTTGTTAGTACTGTGATAGGATTACTTTGATATAGGTGATACGACTTTAGCCTTATCACTCAATATCAACACAATATCATCTCAACCAATATCAATCCAACGAAACATATTAATCAATCCATCATAATAATCTCAAATTAATTACACAATCGACTGAGTAGGGAAGCCCTAAATTATTTGCAAATCTGAATCAACGGCAAAGGATGCTAGAATTGTTCTTCTACGAACTCGTCACCTAGCAAGAATCACAACAATACAACATCACAAGTTATACTAATCAACCCTTAGCCCATCCTAATCAATTAGGGCAAACCCTAAAATACAACCATAAATTGATTAACAAAGCACTAGAGACTTACCAAAAAAACCGGGACAAAAGACAGAAGTGTAGACAGTTGATCAATTAGCCTTGGGAGTGATTAGGTTGATTAGAGAGGTGATGTACGTAGTTTAGGTTTTGATAAAAATGAATAGTAACTGTTAAACGAATTTTATATAATCTCTAATCACCTTAGATCAAACCGCGTAAATTATTCCCGTCAGACCGGTTACTTGGTCGAGTACCTGGGGTACTCGGCCAAGTACGCATTACTCGACCAAGTATCTCACTACTCGGCCGAGTGTTCCTGGGCAGTAACCTGACCAGAAAACACACGACACCCTACTCGGCCCAGTTAGCCCTATTCAACCGAGTAAACTGGACTCAGAAACCCGTGGTATTACATGAGGTGCGCAGGAAAAAGCAGATCCTTGTCCCTATGGTGAAGGCCAACATTTGGGTGTGGAGGCCTGTCACTAAGGGACCAGTGTAGCAAACTCATAAGGCCCCTGAAATTGTTGTAAGACAACCTGGTGTAAGGACTATTTTTTCACGACCAGTTCTTACTACGCCACCTTTTGGACGACCTACTTATCATAATTCTTCCATTATCACTCCTACCACTGTTATCACATAAGTTACTAGACAGGAATTTCAATCTGGACAAGGATCTTTGTCACCAAGTAAATGTTTTGCAGAGGCTGTGAGGACTGGGTCATCTACAAAGGAAGGTGTAAGGGGACATGAGGAACCACCTGGAAATATTATTAATGGATAATATTGGAGCATAGAATGTAAAGGGAATAAATGGTGTCAATAAACAAATTGGATAATAAGAGATTTTTATATCAGAATAATATAGGGCTATAGGATTTAGTTGAAACAAAGGTGAAAGATCAGGATTTTGCTTCTACTTTGAATAACATTGGTCCTCATTGGAAATAGCTGAATAATAATAACTATCATCATGGTGGTAGGGTGTGGATTATTTGGCTCCCACAAGTTTTTCATATTGCTATTGTATACTGCTCAGCTCAGCCTATTACTGCTCAAGTTACTGAACTTGCTTTTGGTGATCACTTCATTTATTCTGTAGTTTATGGTTTTAATGATGAAGCTGAGAGACTATATCTATGGGCTCAATTAAAAAATATTCAGGATACTCATACTGGTCCTTGTTGTGTCTCTGGTGATTTCAATAATGTACTCAACTTTAATGAAATAATAGGAAGGGATGTTTAATGGGGTGAAATTAAAGAGTTCAGAATTTGTGTTGACTTCTGCAATCTGGTGGACTTAAGAGGTCAAGTGGATTTTTTTTACCTAGAACAACAAACAGGATCCTAATTCTAGGAAGTTTTCAAGGATAGACAGGTTTATGGTTAATCCTGCCTGGATGATGATATATCCTGATTCTATGGTTGATTTCCTTCCTGGAGGATTATTTGACTATAATTCTGCTGTCTGTTATAGGATGTTGGTTAGAGATCAACGGAAGGCTCAGTTTCAATACTTTAATATGTGGAGTTTAGACCCTGGTTTTAAGAGCTTGATTCAACCAGTCTGGAGGAAGCCGGTTGATGTGAGTCATAATTACGCACATTTAGTCCCCTAACTAAGCCTCATTTTGCATACTAATATAGCATTTAGTAACCATTTTATTCGTCATTTGCTTCCT
>LHUT01003550.1:0-13275 GCA_001412135.1 Silene latifolia subsp. alba
CTAACAAACTTGCCACACTGCATCAGGAGATATAGACAGAAACCGGGAATTGGTTCATGGAATTCATAGAAAAGGCGCGTGAGACAGGGAAGCAAAAGTCGAAAGGCAAAGCAGATGTTGGTGTTCGGAAAGTGCCACAAAGTCTTGTCCTTAAGGTCATGAATTGGGTTCAAGTCGAGCAAAGTGATTCTAGTAAACGACCAGTTCATCCTAAGGCCGCGCATATTGGAAGCAAAATTGATAATTAAAGTGAGGAACCCTTGATTTATTTAGTAGATTATATTATTGTTTTTATTCATTAGGATGATTGTTAGGATAAGCTTGTATGATCAGAGTCGTGAGTCGATTATATTAATTTTAAGTGAAGGTTTATTTGTGTATCAGCTCAGAAACAGTTTACGCGGCTTGTATCATCTCAATAACAATTTGGATTGGTTATGACTTATGAGTGAAGATTTATTTGTGAATCAGCTCAATTACAATTTACGCGGCATGGAGGTGTTTGGTTTATACTCCACGGCTTGAGATCACAACAGTGATTTTACATTCTTACGGGTTACGGCTATCAAGAGAATGAAATCGAATGCATTTTTTCGGAATATTTCTCAATCCAGTTACACTATCATTTGAAATCATACTTATACTCCAAAATCTAAATATTATACGACAGCTTACGCCTTACACTCATTGCTTAATTTGAGTTTAACTAAATATTTCGAGTTCAATTTTCCTAAAATTATCGGCTATATACTCGCAAAACATTAAGGGTAATGATAAATACAACCCACTGGGTTGTATTTAAGAAACTAAAAGAGGAAATAAATTCTTGATATATACATTAAATGTATTGGTTAATGTGTAATTTAGTTCATAATTCCTAAATTAATACCCGAATTAGAAGGTGGGTAGGATTTAGCAATTGTAGGATTTAGCAATCATTATATATATATAAAAGAATAATGTAAAACTGCTGAGGTGGCACAATCTCCTTTGANNTGGGTTGTATTTAGCATTACCCAAACATTAATATCATTGTCCTATTTAGGAAATACGAAAGTTGTATACTATAAATCTCCGGTTCTCCCCTCTCTTGCATCCTCCCTCCTTTTCCCCCCCAAATCAATCGAAATCAAAATTAGGGTTTATCATCATCTCTCCAAATCAATCAAACTCCATGGATTTACTCCAATCCTACTCCCCAACCTCCAACTCCGATTCCGATTCCGACTCCGAAACCCAAATAATCAAACTCCCAACCAAATCCGCCGCCCCAAAAGTCGACGACACCGCCCTCTCTCTAATCTCCTCCGACCCGACATCCTCATCCGGATCCCTAACCAAACCACTCGACCCGACCCAACATGTGGTCACCTACAACCCAACCTACGACCAACTATGGGCCCCAATCTACGGTCCAGCCCACCCGTTTGCCAAAGACGGGTTAGCCCAAGGTCTCCGTAATCATAAACTCGGTTCCGTCGAAGACGCTTCAATCGCTTCGTTTCATTTTGATGAACAATACAATACTTTTCAGTCTCTCGGTTACGCCGCCGACCCTTCCGCTACTCACTTCGTCGGCGATCTTAATTCGCTTGAAGCGAACCGCGGCGTCACCGTGTTTAATATCCCGCAATCGGAACACAAGCGACGCCGCGTATTAAACAAGAGAGAAATCGATGAAGAGGATGCAATTGAAAATGATGATGATAAGGATAATCCTGCTACCGACACGTGGCTGTCGAGGAACCGGAAGAGTCCTTGGGCGGGGAAGAAGGGTAATGTGGGACAAGAGGAGTTGACGGAAGAGCAGAAGAAGTATGCGGAAGAACATGCGAAGAAGAAAGCTGAGGAAAGAGGGGAAAAACTCGAAAAAGGCGAGGTTTTCGAGGAAAAGAGTATGTTTCATGGGAAAGAAGAGAGGGATTATCAAGGAAGGTCATGGATTACACCGCCAAAAGATAAGAAAGCGGATGTTGAACATTGTTATATTCCGAAACGATTGGAGCATACTTGGAGTGGACATACTAAGGGTGTGAGCGCAATTAGGTTTTTTCCGAAATTTGGGCATTTGATTTTGTCAGCTGGAATGGATACTAAGGTGAAAATTTGGGATGTGTATAATTCTAGGAAGTGTATGAGGACGTATATGGGACATTCAAAGGCGGTACGAGATATTTGTTTTACTAATGATGGTAGTAAGTTTTTGAGTGCAGGGTATGATAAGAATATCAAGTATTGGGATACTGAAACAGGGAAGGTGATATCGAGTTTTTCGACAGGGAAGATTCCGTATGTTGTGAAATTAAACCCAGATGATGATAAACAGAATGTGTTGTTAGCGGGGATGAGTGATAAGAAAATTGTACAATGGGATATGAATAGTGGGGAGATTACTCAGGAGTATGATCAGCATTTAGGTGCAGTGAATACTATTACTTTTGTTGATGATAATCGTCGTTTTGTAACATCTAGTGATGATAAGAGTCTTAGGGTTTGGGAATTTGGGATACCTGTTGTTATTAAGTATATTAGTGAGCCTCATATGCATTCAATGCCGTCTATTGCAGTGCATCCTAATAGTAATTGGTTGGCTGCTCAGAGTTTGGATAATCAGATTTTGATATATAGTACTAGGGAGAGGTTTCAGCTTAATAAGAAGAAGAGGTTTGCTGGACATATCGCGGCTGGGTATGCTTGTCAGGTTAATTTTTCACCTGATGGACGGTTTGTTATGTCGGGAGACGGTGAGGGGAAAATGTGGTATTGGAATTGGAAGACATGTAAGGTTTTTAGGTCTATGAAGTGTCATGAGGGTGTTTGCATTGGCTGTGAGTGGCATCCTTTGGAAACTAGCAAGGTCGCGACTTGTGGTTGGGACGGTTTAATCAAGTTTTGGTGAGTGGCTTATATATTCACTTGTTTGGTTAATATGTTTGTGTTTGTTTACTCTTGTTACTTTACATGAAATTTATTGATTGCCGAGTATTTTTTTGCTAGTATGACGCGTAGTTGGTAATTTGGTATCGATATATAGTTCATGATGATGTTGCTTTTCCATGTTAGTCCCCGTCCATTCTTGCCTAGGTTTAGGTGGTATGCAGTGGGTAGCTTAAGATTTGTAGTTATGAAGTGGTGTTTGTCGTGCTAGGCTGATTGATGCTCGATTTTTGTGTTTTACAGCTGAAATAAGTTGGGAACTGGGAAGTGGGAAATTGATGCAATTAGAATTAGTAGTATCACACTACTATCACCCTGTATGTGAATGTATTTGATGGTCCCTTTGTTACGGATGTGGATACTGGATAGTCTATAATGGTTGTATCTGGTCTCGCTGAGTCCTAACTGTCCCTTGTGGATTCATACCACTTTTCACAGTTCACACCACCACACCTTCCCCTAAACTCTTGACAATAGCTTTCCCACCGCCACTCACCTTCGTAACCACCTCACCCTACGACATGACCGACGACCACCAAGGCACCAACCTGATGACACCTTACAATGTCGATTTTCTCCCTTAACCACCATGACGTCATCCTTCACTTTTAAAGTCCAATCCCCAGTTCCCCACCCATAAAACCCCTAGATCTAGGGTTTCTAGGATTTTTGTGGGTGGGGAACGGGATTTCTTGGGTGGTGGGGATTGGGTTTTCGAGGACAGGGGGCTTTTTTGAGTCGTTGAGGGGTGGTTTTCAGGTTGATGTGAATATTTCAGGTAGGTTGTGCCGTTGTGCTTTTGAGGGTGGGTAGGGATTTCACTGGGGCCATGGAGGAGAGAGTTGAGCAGATCGGCGTAGGAGAGTAAATATCGCTGGTGATATAGAGGCGCTGGTAATGGTAGTAAGGGCGGCCGACACGGCGATGAGGAAGGTGCAGTGGGTGATGGGTGATGGGTTTGTGGGGTGGGGAGGAGATGGACTGGTGTGTGGCTGTGGAGTGAAGGGACAAGGTGAGTAAAGACGGGGATAGAAGTTTCAAACTACACACATTGTTGACTTTTCTTAACAATGGACCAAAGTCAATTTGCTGTGGGGTGAGTAGGTTTTTATTAGGACTTTTTATTTTTATTTTTTTGACGTTGATGTAAGGCGGAAGCCTGCCTTTGTGGTAATTGAATCACATTGTTGTATCTAAATTTTGCTTTTCATTTGCAGTGCTGTTGATGCCTAGAATTTTATTCTTCCCGTGTAGTTAGTTAAGTAGTTAGATTAACTGGCTTGTTACGACTAAAAGTTTCATGTAGTGTCATTTTTCCGTGTCTAAAACTTGCTTATAGTGAATAAGTGATGCCTTACAATGACGCATAGAACATCATATTAATACATACTGTAACTATTTTGATCCTTGGTTTCCTGTTTGTTGATTAGTTTCTTCATTTTGGCATTCTATTAAGTTGTCTGCTTAACTGATGTATTTCGTATGTCTACAAGTTTTCGGGATCCGATCAGGCTGATTCTTATGTGCGACTTCTGTTGTACAGAAGTCCTGTTTGACATTAGTGTTTAAATTAACATAGTTAGAACCTTCATGTGGTGTATTATACATTTTTGAGGACAAGAGACTTGTAAATTAACTATCTTGATTGTCGTGAAACTAATCTTTGTCATCTACATTATTCAGGGACTAGAGACTGTAAAAGCTTGAAGGGAATGACTTCTGAGTTCTGATCGATGATTGTCCGCTTCTCACGTCAACCAAGACTTGTAAAATCAGCCAAGCGTAGATGGTTCGTGTATTGAGCTATACAACATGAGAAGATTAGCATATTAAGTTTGCAAAACACTATTGTGGTGTAAATTTAAGCAGAATGTTGACAGTTTACTTCAAGTTTTTGACAGTTTTGTATTCTTCTAGTGTTTTACTGTAGTTCGCAGTATACAGTTGTTCAGATAAAAATGCTTGTGCTGTTCTGTACTTCTGTTAGTTCTGTAGCTTGACAAAACATTACAATAGCTGTTCGATAAACTTGCCTGTTTTTCTCATGCTGCTGCTGCTTCTAATCACTTGCATGTGGAATGAGTCTTCCTCACCGACAATGCCATAATTAATGTTGGATCATTCCCAATTGCTTGGTTTTACAAAGATGAGAAGTTATTGAAAAACGCCAAAAAGAAAATTTTCCTTCTTTTTAGTATTCAACGCTTTATGAGTTGACCTATTCGATTTCAGCCTTCAATTTGGGCTGTTCGGGAGGTTGTACTGGGTCATGTTTTCTTTTATCTTGGTTTTTCTTCGTTTTCGGGGTTGCTAGTTACTGGTTTATCGTATACTGACACTCTTAAATGTCCTCTGTTGCTCCTCAAAATTTGTGTGGCCGTGTTATCTGACCCCAAGAACCGTCTACATGATTTACGGAAATTTTGTTCCGAGACTCTAAAATCCCGAAAACCGTGTATACACTTCAATTTGAGCCGTTTAGGAGGTTGTAGCGGGTCGCATTTCATTTTCTCCCATTTTTTCTACGTGTTCTGGGTCACTTCAGAAGTTACCTTACTTAATTTCAGTCGAAACAAGTATTAATCCATTGTTCAGGATTTTCAGATTTACCCGGGATTGGTTTATCCCATACCGGCACTCTCAAACATCCTATGTTGCTGCTCAAAATTTGTGTGGTCGCTTTAACTGACTTTAGAAACCGTCCGTGTGATTTACGAACATTTTGTTTAGGGGCTTTCAAATCCCGAAAATATATACTTCAATTTGGGCCGTTCGCAAGGTCGTACCGGGTCACGTTTTCCTTTTCTCCCCGTTTTTTAACCACGTATATGGAGTCGATTCGAAAATTACCCATTTCAATTTCAGCCCAAATAACAAGTCTTTGTTAAACAGCATAATTAGTAGCGTTTAAATACACAGTAGAATCTTTCTTCTTAACAAAACCCCCACACTTCATCTTTTACACACACGAAAATGGTACCCAACTCAAATTCACCCTCTTTCAACCTTCCTCATATCAATTAAACAACCCATTTTCAGTTCAATTAATTGGTAATTATACTAATTAATTACCCAATTCATCACACATAATTTGGTGGTGTGTGTTTTAAGTTCAATTATCAAATAAATTACTGTAATTAATGGCTACAAATCTTAGTAATTTAAGTGCAAGTTCAAGCTCAAGTGCTAATACCATTAGCTTATCTGATATTGAAGATGATCATACAATTGCTCAAATTTTGGCTAATCAAAATAATAATAATGAAAATCATCTTGCTAGGAGGCTCTCTCATTTGGATTCTATCCCGGTTAGTAATTACTTCTTTTTTATTCGTTTCGGAATTTCGGATTATGTTTTCTTTTTTTATTTTGTTTTGTTGATCAAGTATGTAATGAAAGTTTGAAGCTTGTTAATTTATTTTTTAAGGGAGTCACGAGGGCGAATATGATGCTGACGGGTTTTTAAACCCATGTTATTAGTATTAACGTCTCGTGACTTTACCAACTAAGCTACCCGACATTTGCAACTTTGTTAGATTATTATTTTATATAGTGGGCAAAATCACAAGAATTCTATAGGATGTTGATTATTTCTTTCTGTTTGGGGTTTGACAAGTTATAGTCTTATAGAATAAGACCATCTTATAGGGTGAGACGGTCCATTTATTGGTTAAACTCTCATTGATAAGGATGTTCTAACACAATGATCATTGTTTATTTTGTATTAGGTGATTTAGATCTTGGTAAGTAATAAGACCGTCTTATAGGGTGAGACGGTCCATTTATTAGTTCGTTGTAGAAGAATTGAGTTCAGGTATGGAGTTAGAACCTCATACATGTTTAAAGTTGTTTGGTTCAATNNGGGGGGGGGGGGGGGGGAGGTGGGTATGAGATTCCAAGGGGTTGGAATGGGGTTAGAATCCATATCTGACTTCTCAGTTGGGTAAAAAATACGAGTAGTTGGATTAGATAATCAGCCTGTGGCTCTTGGCAATGTCTATGTGTTGGAAATAAGAGGAAATATGAAATTCTTTGGTCTCACAAACTTGCCAAACTGTTTGTAGCCGTTCGAAAGCATCTTTGTTAATTGGTGAGATAGGGTTCAGTGAATTTTGGCTGATTCTTCCCCAACTGAACAATCTTCTGATGGAATGATGTTGACTTTCAGTATATTTTTTCTAGCTTAAATACGGCATTATACATTCTAGTTGTCCGAGCTCTCTGGATTGCAATGCCCCTCTCTGTTACTGAGCTCCAAATTGCTTTTTATACTCGTATAGTTTTGACTTTTTACTTCTGTTTTTTCTGTGTGCAGCACACTCCTCGAGTCATCAATGATATACCCAATCCAAATGATGCAACGTTTGACCACAATCGGCTAGCAGAAAGGTTGTACTTTCTTAACAGTGTCTGAAATCATATTTCTTAGTTTAGAGATGCATGAACTCATTGGTGTTAAGATGTATACGGAGTATCATCTTTTGACTTAGCTGTTTTAGCAACAATATGTGTGGAAAAAAAGTAAAGAAAGAAAAATCTATGCAGCTGGAGTAACCATACACCTCATCCCCTGTAAAGGGGCGGGAAGAAAAACAAAAGTGATGGTGCTTCAAGCAAAAGTGGAACAAAATCACTGAAATTGTGCTGTACTGTCCGCTTCAAGGTGGAACTTGACATATTTGAACCCATATATAAATGGCATGAATGATCTCACATTCTCATGTGCTCTGGTATGGAAACAGTCACATTACGTAATGAGCTCCTTTGCAAAATTCCCCTATTCCAGGCCTCCGTCACATTTTTTGTTGTATAATGCCCCGTTAAAAACTCCAATATTTCAGCTGCAAATCTGCAATGCTGCATCTTCCAACATGTAAATTATTGCTGCTACTGATATGACCGCGACTTAATGTGTACTTTGCCGATACCGTAATTTGATACACGGCAATAGCCCATGTAAGCCACACTTACATATGCACACACATGTTCTTAGGCAGTTTCGTTTCTAGGAATAATTAGGTATAGCACCTACACACCTGCTCTGAGGCAATGACGGATCTAGTATGGTCCCTTTCCTTTGCACACATATTAGGGTTGCTTTTGATTGATAGGTCACAACTTTCAAGTGCTGTCGATGTTTTGGATCTTTCGTTTATTTTTCTAGAGCATCTGGCAAGTTTTCTGTGCGTTCTGTTTGATGGAAGGGAGAGATTATTATTGTTGCATTCTTGTGAGTTTCTTGTCTGGTTCAGACTGGTTGTTACATGTAGAGTTTATCCTTTTATATGATCTCAGGCTGCTGAATGTTTCCTTGGATATCCCTGGGTCATGAAGTTTCCCACTTCAAAATCTTCTTAATAGAAATTTGTTCATTTTTTTTTTGTGTGACAAACAAACTTTTTCATTTTTTTTTTATTCTTGCAAGTTGTGGACTCCTGTCTATGAAAGTTCTTTTATCTTATAGAAAACAATGTTTAGATCATCCTGTACGCCTGCTAGACAGCGACATTCAATGATAACTCATAATTCAGTGTAGCAGAATTTTCACTTCATTATTCTGTTGGCATATGTTATTTATCTACATTATATTTGTAGGGTAGTCTAGTACATATATATTTCAATGCTTCTTTTAATCAGTTGCGTTTCTTCCAAATCAGATTGACTACATATGGTTTGGCCGAACTACAGATTGAGGGAGATGGAAACTGCCAGGTTAGGGATCGTAGGTGCATATTTTCTGGACCGTTCACTTGTTTTTTTTTTTTTTTTTTGGGAGATATCTTGGGTTTTTCTCTCTCCAAGTCCTATTGTCCTAATGAATAATTTAGCTCCAGAGTACTCCAATTTCTCTTTCTTACCCCACCCCGCCCCACCTACGCAGCCACTAGTTAGAGGTGAGTCGACGCCGTCGTAGTAAAAGAAAATGAACAAAATTTATCTGACTAAAGATAGTCAACTAATATTGTCCATATTTTATTTTTGCGGTCAACACCTTTTGACTTTGACCGTTATATTCGCCAAATATGTGTAGAGATACAAGGTAAAATTTGTCTAGTGATAACAGATTCATATTTAACTTGGAGGATGATTGATATGCTAAACCCACCTGAAAATCAAACTGAAGAAAGTTGCAGAAGAATATCCAAAAAGCTCTAACTTGAAAAATTTTGTTTAGTCCTGAGATGGATATCCAGAAAAACCGTTAGCTTCCCGCGCCAAAGGCGAAAAAATTAGGAAGAAAATAATGATAAATGGAGAAGGGTGAATGGCTGTGTATGCCTTATGTGGAGAAGAAAGCGTTTCAGGATCTTCAGTTTTGAATCCTCTCTATCGCATTGTAGTAAAGTTATATAATATCACCTGGAAGCTAAGCGATGAGTGGTATTTGGGAGTGTAAGACTTTCCTCTCTTCTAAAGGTGGTGGATTTTTACGGCAGTTTTTTTTGAGGGGGGATCAAGACCACCAGATATTCTACAGTGTTGAAGATCTAGTTCTACTTTTACTAAGTTCAGTGCTTAGTTTATGATCTGGAGAATTTGTATGTGCAAATCCCAACTGTTCCTATGTTATGTTTCAGCTTTAGCTATTAGTGCATTCTCTGAAATTTTTCATTTGAGCCTCCACAAGACCACAAGTCAGCGAACAGTTAGATGGAAAATGCTTTCTAATTATTTCAGACTGACTAAGCATTTGTCTTGGGTGCATTGCATTTTTTTCAGAATAGCTCATCGTTCGGATTATATTTAGATATAAATATATAATTCTAGTTTCTCTCTAGTCTAATGTCATGAGTGCTTTCAATGCTCTTTGTTGATTTCTTCCTTGATACCATTCTTATTTTCTTATAATGAGAAGTTGAGAACAATAATTGTAAAGGAAGCAAATTTAGAGACAGTTTTCTAGTATCTGACAAACTGCTATATATGCTTCACAGTTTCGAGCATTAGCAGATCAGTTGTTCCACAATCCAGAATATCATCGGCATGTGAGAAAGCAGGTTGTGAAACAGGTTAGAAATGCGAATTTAAATAAGATAAAAGTTTATGCAAGCAAATATCACTTGAACGCTAACACCATATTAGATCATAAAATCAACAAGACAGCTTTTGGTCCAATGTACACTGCACACTGGGTGAGTGGTGACTAATCTGTTGTTTCCGTATTCACTTAGATAAAGATGTGTTTCTTAAGATTAGAAACACTTGATTCCTTGGAGAAGCCTTTTGAATATAGTATGGTTAGAACATGTTTGTAATAGTCTTCTGGACTATTCTACAGCTGCCCGTGGGAATGTGGGATAGTGTCGAAGTGTTAAACAGTAATTAGGAAGTATTACCAACAATTTCCAACAGTTCTGTTCAAATTGACTTATCAACAATCATTTAGATCTGCTTCTGATGCTCTTAAACCAAATCCCCTGGCACCGTAGCTTCAAATTGACAACGAGACATATAAAGGGAACTGTGTGGTCCTGGGAGTTTAGACATCAATAAAAGATATCGTCTTCCTTGTCTTTATATTTGTCCTTACATTTGATTTTCAGCTAAAGAACTTTAGAAAGCTTTATGAAAGCTATGTGCCAATGAAGTATGGGGATTACTTGAAAAAGATGAAAAGGTTGAACCACTGTGCTCATGTGAGTTTTTTTTAGTTATGCTGGAAAGTGTGACTATATTCCTGATTATTCATATCACACAAATTCATTTGCAGAAATGGGGAATGGGGAGACCATGTCACCTTGCAAGCAGCTGCAGATCGAGTAAGTAACATCTGGGGCTTGTTCTGTATGTTTACTTTTGCTTAATAGTTTGTTTCTGGAACACATTTATCATGTGACAAGCAGATATTTGTGATTTGATCTAAAAGAATGGGTAACTGCTGGGCTGTTTAATGCTATTTTTGCTACAAACCGAATATATTAAGTGTTATACGTAGAAGTTTGTGGTTTTGTGAGTTTCCTATCTATAGACTTTGTACCTATTTCAACGCTTTCAACCTGTTTAGTAGAACAGTCAGCTATGAGCCTATAAGGGATACATCTAAATTCTAATTGACGAGAGCTATGTCTCATTACTGTAATCAAAGATAATACTGAACAAATCCTTACAAGTAGATGCCTATATGGTAATCTTGATGTTGTTCATTGATGAAGCAGGTGGTTTTATTTGCGTGAGACATCATCATTTACATCTAATTATTATACAGTAGCCGACATGAATATTAAAGGTTTATAAAGACTGGGGGCTTTCTAGAGCAGACCAATTATGAGGCTGTGTAAGGAGTAAAGGCTATAATAGAACATGTTGAATGGCTGAGAACTTGATACCGTAATTGAGAAAATTTGGAAGACTCCAAATGACATAGATTATGAGTTCTCTAAGAAAAAGGAAAGACATTTGTGACACAAATGCCCTGCGTCATTTAAAGGAGACCCTGGAAATTATGTTTGCTTCCGCAAATGTTATTGTAGGTACTACTTTCATTATTGGCCATCCTGCATAATATTCTTTTCATAGCTAACAGTACTCTTACTAATTGTTTCCTTCGTATAAAGTCTTCCTTTCTTGTAACCCTTCTGTTTCTAGTTTATAGTTCATTTTTCGGTGCATAGTCATTAATACCGGAATGAGAAACAAAGTTTTATTAGGATCGAGTCCAATGATAAAATACTCTCAGATTTAAGATCAAGACCGAAATTGAAAAAATTTCTGTGACGCAGCTTGTTGATTTTCGAATAGATGTTTTTGCTGCTGTTCTCGTAATATTATACCACTCTCTTTTAGTCCCTTGTTGCTGTTTTGCAGTTTGAAGCTAAAATTTGCCTGGTGACCTCTTTTCGAGAGACTTGTTATATTGAGATCCTGCCCTATGACAAGAAGTTCTCTAAAGGTAAACATCTCTTATTATTGTAGCCTTGTTTTCATTTAATATGCTCATTTTTCTCGTCTCTTCATTCAATCTGAAATAAAATCGATTGAACAGTAGTTGAGCTTACTTAATCATGATGTTTTAAAGACAAAGCCTTTTGTGTCAAAATGATCTCAATGAATTTCGTGGAATGGTGGTACAAAGTTTATTTCTTTATAGTATTTCACTTTGCCTTGCTCCTAATTTTGTTTGATGTTCCTTCACGTAAAACTGATCATCAATTTTTATTTGTTACTTCTGGGCATTGCTTCATATTTGTGTCGTTTGGACAAATAGTGAACATGATCGATCTCGCACCTTTGTAATAGATGTTGCTATTGATATTTCTCATAAACATATGGCACATTGCTAATAAATTTCTGTTTCGTGCTCGAAATAATCTGGATTTAGCATATTTCTAATGTATTTCAAATTCGCTATTCGCCATGTAATTAATTACTCGTCTCACTTCGTATACCGGGGATAATGTCTCAGGTAGCTTACATAGATGCATTTGATGTTTCTCATAAACATTGCTATAAAATTCTGTTCCTGCTAAAAATAATCTGGATTTAGCATCTTTCCAATGTATTTCGAGTTCCGCAATTCGAGTTGAATGGTACTTTGGTTGATATGTTAAGCTAGCATGCCACAAATCCACCTGCTTCGAGCCGTTTTCAATTTGCTTTCCTGTATTAATTTGTTGCTGCATCCGTCTTACAATTCTTTTAATCTGTTCAGAGATTTGGCTGAGCTTCTGGAGTGAAGTGCACTATAACTCATTGTATGATAGTGGAGGTAACGAGCGATTTTTAACTATATTTCTTCTCAGCTTTATTATTTCTTGATGTGGCAGCTAATTCCGATTTTATCTGTTATACAGACGTCCCGACTAGATTACCTAGGAAAAAGCATTGGCTGTTTTAGTGGCTTTTGTGCCATGGACGCCGGTGGCTCTAAATTGACCAGATACCGTTGTAAAGATGCTCATATACAAGACCACCGTGGTTCCCGAAGCATTGGTTTGAGCTTGGGTTCCTGTATTTAAATAGATGGTTACCCTTTAAAATGTGTACATATGTATCACTGTCTATGAATTTCTCGTATGTCAATCGATTGCATTATCGCTGTTCACTTTTAATTGAATCTGCTAAAGATTCTCGTGCATAGTTCACTCGTTATGATTCATTGGGATAAACTTGTGAATGTTCTTAGTCAGCTAGTAAGACAGAAGACGCAAGAAAGACGGCACATAGCTAATCAGACGCGAGCCCCTCNNCTTTTGCCATTTCTTTTGATTCTTGCTCAAGCCGAATGATGAAAAATTAGCATAAATTTTCTTACTTTCGGAAAACTATCTCTTGGACAAAAGAGCCATTCATCAAACCGCTACACTACATACACAGCTAGTCTTGCTATAGACGGCTATA
>LHUT01003553.1:2250-15543 GCA_001412135.1 Silene latifolia subsp. alba
CTCGCGCCTCTTTGGGTGGCCAGCATAGCCACGTCGCCCAAAATGCACAACACCACACATTCCTCTATAAATACCCCTCAAGCACACCCCATATTTGTTACGCGAGTGTCCGCCCCCTCACATCTCCCTTAAAATTCTAGACCTCGACTTCTAAAGTAAAAACCGACACGTGTTTTCGACCTACCGATTCAAAACACGAGCCTTGGACATTGTTTGGAACCGTAATCGTGCATTAAAAACACTTGGCTTACCACTTCAACTAACTACACTCACACTAAATCAAAGCAATACTCCATATTTACAAAACAGTTTTTCAAATCAAGCTTTCCGACTCATAAGTTTTACACTTGGTCGATTTCTCGTCAAGCAACCGAACATGTAAGTATGAGGTGTAATTAATCCTCTTCTTTCATGTCCTTTTTTACTGTTTTTATGACTTTAACATCATAAAACATTCATAACATGATCCAAAACATAGATTGTTTGAACCAAAACCGAGTTTTGACCTTTGGCAGAAGCCCCTAGTCACAACTAGGTACCTCGCGTCTCTTATGACACCCCAGGTCAGAACTCAAAAAATGTTTGAGTTCATCATTCTTTAATGTTTTATTTCGTTTTTCTTTTCTTTCTTAAAACGATTTTTATCATTTTAAATAATTTTATGATAAACATTTTTTAACAATAAAACATAATCACCCTTGGTTCTTTATACCCTGACGGTTAATTCCGTGTTTTGGTGATATCATTTGGTTAATTACATTTTAAAGCGTATTTTAACACTCTTTTCTTCATTTTAACAATTTTTCTCTTTTATTCACATTAGCAAGCATTTTAGTCATATTCATAGTCATCCTTGGTTTTACATACCATGTCGGTTTAATCCCGAGTACGATGACAAATTTTGACGAATTACAAAGCAATTAACTTAATATAATTAGTTCATATCAACAAAATTGGACTTTCTCTCTCTATAACCACTTTCTCTCTCTATAACCACTTTTTCTCTCTTTTTTCTTATGATTTTTTTTTTCTCGGCACTCTGCTTTCCTCGCTCTTTTCTTTTGATTTCCATGGCGAAAACTCGGAGTCGTCTTGCCAAATCAAGGTTAGGGACGGATGCAGTGCTAGCTAAGGGTTTTTCTAATAGTTCTAATGGTGGAAATGGTGTTGCATCGGTGGAGAATTGTCAAACCCAGGCGCGAAAATCTGGGACAGTGAATGCGCTGATTGAGTCCGCCATTACCGCTCGAGCTTCTCAGACTGGTATAAAACCTTCATCCTCTCGTGTGATTAGTACTACTGTTACACCTAATTTGGTTAATTCAGCTGCTTCTCCTAACCCTAAAAGTACTACTCGCTCTAAATTGATTGATACTCCCATTGTTGCTTCCCCTACTAATCACTCTTTAGTTAGCAATTCTGTTCATACTGCTGTGCCTGTGGTTGCTACTGTAACCACTGCTGATACTGTGGAGACTGTCCCACCTCCTCCACCTTCTAAATCATGGTCTAATGTTGTTAAAGGTCCTACTAAAGCCGGAATGAGTCTTTACTATTGTTAAGAAAGTGCTCAAGCTACTGAAATTGAAATAGATGCTTCTGATTTTGAACAAGAATTGAAACATTGGGAATTTACATTGATGGGTCATGTTATTGTGTTAAACCCACTCTGAAAACTGTTCAGGACTTTGTTACTAAACACTGGAGCTCTATAGCTCTTCCAGTGGTTCAGTACTATAAGAAAGGCTGGTTTGCCTTTAGGTTTGACTCCCTTGAGGCAATGACTTATGTGCTTCGAAAGGGTACTTGGATGGTAGGTAGTAATTCCCTAATTCTAAAGCAATGGTATCCTTCCTTCTCTCTGGAAATGGAAAAAGTGGCAAGGGTTCCAGTTTGGATTCTTTTCCCTAGTCTGGCTCCATGTTTATGGTCTGATGTTGTCCTTAGTAAGATTGCAAGTAAACCTGGAAAACCTCTTTTTGCTGATCTTGCCACTACCAACAAGGAGAAATAATCTTTTGCAAGAGTCATGGTTGAAATTGATGTGTCCCAAACATTGTTTGATTATGTGACTGTTAATGCTCCTTTCCTGGGTCAATTCTCTCAGAAAGTGGTTTATGAGTGGGTTCCTTCTTACTGCTCAGGCTGTGGTAAGTTGGGACATAAGAATGCAACCTGTAAATGGCTTAAACAGGCTGTTGCTCCTGCCTCTCCTAAAGCTAGTAAGGGTGGGGCATATGCTCAGGAGGGTCAGAATGTTTTGGAATAGGAGAAGATAGACTCAGAATGCTTGGTGCTAGATCAGATATCTTCTCCTCCTAAAGTTTCTCCCCCTGTTGTCACTGCTCCATCCCTCCTAAAAAGACCTTTTATCTCTAATAGAAAAGAGGCTGTTCTATCTAAGACTCTTGTCCCCACTTCAAAACAGACTAACATGGCTACTTCTCCACTTAGTATGGGTAATAAGTTCCATGTTTTGGAGCAAGGTGAAATAACTCATGATGGATTGCCTATGGATCTTGGTGTTGAGCTAGGTGGTACCTTGGAGAATGTTCATGAGTTGAGGGTGGATCAGTTGGGGAATATAGGCTCAGCATGTGTTGAACTAGGATAGAGATCCCCTTTTAGTCCATCTTTGACTTCTGTACATGGCTCTAAAAAGCACTCAGAATGCTCAGGCTCCTTGACTGTGGCTAGTGGACTTGATGACCCTCCTCCATTACAGCCATGAAGATTGCTTCTTGGAATGTGAGAGGGTTCAACTGTCCTATTAAACATAGTGATGTGAAGGATTTCCTTTGGACTAATCATATTGATGTGTTAGCCCTCTTGGAAACGAGAGTTAAAAGTAGTAGAGCTACTAGGATCATTCATACTCATTTTAGGGATTGGGTCTTTCTTAATAACTATGATAAGCACTACAATGGCCGGATTTGGATTCTCCTTAATCCAAAAACTACTGCTCTTCTATCTCATAGGATTGAGGAAAAATTTATTCATTTGCATCTTAAGCATTTTGAATCAAATCTCCAGTTCTATGTGAGTCTTGTCTATAGGCGTAATAATGCTCAGAAAAGGGAGCAGTTGTGGTCTGGGTTACAAGATGTTAGTACTTCTGATCCTTGGTTAGTCCTTGGAGACTTTAATATTGTTCGAGACCCTGAAGAAAAACTTAGTAAAAATCCTCATGTTCTTCAGGATATGTTGGCTTTTAACTCCTGCTTGTCTGCCTGTCATCTGGATGACCTGTCTAGTACTGGTTGTGATCTCACTTGGACAAATAAACAAGATCATCTTACTAGGGTGTGGTCTAAACTAGACAGGGCTCTGGCCAATCCTAGCTGGATCTCTACTTTACCCAATTCTTTTGCTCACTTTTCTGAGGCTGGCATTTCTGATCACTCCCCTGTTATTGTCTATGTCTCTCATTATAGGATGATTCATAAAAGGTTCAGTTTTTTAAATAGCTGGATATCCCATCCTGAATATTTTTCTATTATTTCTGCTGCCTGGAAGACTGATAAACAAGGCAGTCCTATGTTCTCCTTCTTTGCCAAGCTCAAATCTGTCAAGAAGGCTCTTTCTGAGCTTCACAAGGAGGAGTTCACTAATATCTCTCTTCGTGTTAAACAAGCTAAGTCCAGTCTGATTGACAAGCTAAGTCCAGTCTGATTGATTGTCAAGCTAGACTCAAACAGGATCCTTTATCTGTTACACTTATTCAGGAAGAAAAATCTAAGCTTTTGGATTACACCTCTCTTGAGGCTACTGAACTTAGTATTCTGTCTCCAAGAGCTAAGGCCAAGCATATACAGGAAGCTGATTGTTGTTCTAAGTATTTCTTTGCTAAAATCTCTGAAAGAAGACACCAACAGGTGATTGGTGCTATTAAAGACAAGTCTGGTAGCCTCCAGTTTGGTCCTGATAAGGTTAACTTAGCTTTTCAAGATTTTTATGCTGAATTACTTGGTCAGAAGACTTCTGTTCAGCAGCTTGATGAGGGTTTCCTTTCCTTAGGCAGTACTGTTTCCTCCTCTGACAGTGCTAATCTAATCTAGCATGTTTCCTCTCAGGAAAATAAAGATGCAGTTTTCTCTATGGATAATAATAGCAGTCCTGGGATTGATGGTTTTTCTGGAGGTTTTTTTAAATCTGCCTGGTCCATTGTTGGTGCTGATTTTTGCAGAGCTGCTAACAATTTTTTTCAGACTAGCCATATGTCCAAGTAAGCCAATTCAACTGTTATTTCTCTCATTCCTAAGAAGAGCACTGCAGAGTTTGTCTCTGATTATAGACCGATTTCCTGTTGGACAGTCTTTTATAAGGCTGTTAGCAAGGTCCTTGCCAATAGATTACAAAAAGTTTTCCCTACTATTGTTGGAGATGAATAGGCTGCTTTCATTAGAGGAAGGAGCATCTTTGAGAACATTATGCTCTCTCAATCTCTGGTTAAGGGGTATGGGAGGAAATACATTTCTCCTAGGTGTTTAATTAAAGTGGATATTAGAAAAGCCTTTGACTCCCTCCAATGGGATTCCATTGCTAATGCCTTGAGGAGCTTTGGTTTCCCTGATATTTTTTCTAATTGGATTCTTGGGTGCATTTCTAGTCCCTGGTACTCTCTCAAGATTAATGGTGAAGTATCTGGGTTCTTTCAGGGAGGCAGTGGCATTAGGCAGGGAGATCCTTTGTCTCCCTACCTTTTTGTCTTAAGTATGGAAGTTCTTCACGATATCTTAGGACAATGTATGAGAAACAGCAGGTCTCCTTTCACCCAAAATGCAGTGCTATTAACCTCACCCACCTCGTTTTTGCGGATGATTTGATTATTTTTACTAGAGGAGATGTGCCCTCAGTGAATGTTGTGACTGATACTCTTAATCTCTTTGCTAAAATCTCTGGGCTTACAGCTAATACAGAGAAGACTTGCATTTATTTTGGAGGAGTTGCCACTCATATCCAGGACATGATTCTCAGTAACACTGGGTACTCTCTAGGAGAGTTCCCCTTTAGGTATCTTGGATTACAACTTAGCACTTCTAGAATTACCATTAGTATGTTTGATCCTTTGATTGTTAAGATTCAAAAAGCTATTCAGCACTGGTCTAATCACTCCCTATCCTATGCTGGAAGATTGCAATTAATTAACTCCATTGTTTTTGGCTTGGAAAATTTTTGGTGCTCTAGTATCCTCCTTCCTCAACAAATTTCTAAACATATCAATCAACTGTGTAAGAACTTCTTTTGGGGAAATTCTGAAGGAAGTAGGAGGTTAGTTTTTAAGAGTTGGAAACATATTTGCTCTCCTTATGCTGCTGGAGGATTCAATGTTAAAGACTTGGAAGCTTGGAATCTCTCCCTTCTTTGTAAATGGCTTTGGATCCTTTCTTCTTCTTCTCCAGGTAATTGGGCACATTGGATTAGACACTATGTGCTTGAAAGTGAAGACATCTGGACTGTTCCCTGCAAAGATTGCTTTTTTTCCAGTTTTAAAGGCATCCTTGCTGCTAGGAGCAGACTGGTTTCTCTTACTGGGGATGGTCAGAATGCTGTTATTCTCCTAAATAGTTGGATGATAGGGGGTAAACTCAGTATGAAGAAAGCCTATCTTTTCTTCAGACAAGCTCCTGTTGCTGGACCTTGGGCTCAAAACATTTTGCATTCTAGAATACTTCCTAGTCATCGCATTATTTGTTCCCTTGCAGCTCAGGCTCAACTTGCCACTGTTGATAACCTCAAACGTAGGGGGTTCCATCATATAAATAGATGTGCTCTTTGTGAGCTTGCTGAGGAGTCGCACTCTCATCTGTTCTTTCAATGTGCTTATTCTAAGGAAGCTTGGAATGCTCTTTTGGACTGGATGGGTATTCTACGACAAGGGCAGCTGCTCACTATTGAGTTAAGCACTAGCTACCATCTGGGTGGTGCTAAAGGGTGGAGGACAGTCTGGTTTAGAATCTCTCTTGCTGCACTGGTACATAACCTGTGGCTGGAGAGGAATTCCAGAATTTTTCAGGGGACGCATCAGTCTGTATCACAGCTCACTCAGCGAGTTCGATTTCAGGTTATTACTAGACTGCTCATATGGAAGCAAACCCCGGACTATAATCATCTAGTTATTGCCCTTTGTACTTAGTTTTGCTCTTCTCTTATTGGTGTTTTTCTAGTGGTTAGTCTTTGCAAAACTTTGTAATTTCCTTTCTTCTCAAGAAATGAAATGATAACTCTTTTGCAAAAAAAAAAAATTAGTTCATATCAAGCACTTTCCTTTTTATTTCATTCCATTTTTTCCTTTTTGTCTTAACCATATTGTATGTCACCCTTGGCTAACATATGTGTCATGTCGATTTAATTCGAGTACGATGATAAAACGGTTGAGCAAATACAATTTACACCTTTATTTACAAAACTATACATGTCAAGCTTGCAAATCCAAACCCGACAACGAATATCATCAACATAATGATGAATACTCCGAGTCATATCTTATACTTGGATACAAACGCGGTCTTAAAAACCTTTTCCACAAAAGCGGTTTTCACAACCTTTCAAAAGCGGTTTTAACAATCTTTTGCAGAGCAAGAAGGTTCATATCACTTGGGCTGCCGTCTGACCCGCGCCCCAATGTCCTCATGTTCTTCACCTTTTACAAAACTAAGGGAAGCCTCTTACACCGCCAATAGGCTCGCGCCTCAATGGTTGCCTGGCACTGTTTTTGCCCCATTTTCAGCACTTGTTTAGGACGATCTCGATTTCGGTTAACCCGAATACATGACGGATTAGATTGGCGAGTTTATATTTTACATCTCACATTTTAAATACCTTTTTTAGACGAATGGATTGTGTTAAGGACCGTAAACCTAACTCGGTAAATGGATGTTTAATTTCCGTCTTGCATGCCAATCAACCCTTAAATCCAACTCGACATCAATTACTTGATACTTGGATAAATAACCGACATAGAAAATTTTCACATCTTAGGTTTAAACTTGTGGATGCGCATTCATGAATTTAACCCGTTTTATCAATTTTTGCACTTAACCAACCAACATCGATCAGTAGAGGCCGCTTCCGCGAGCGTGATTGGGTGTCCAATTAAAGGGCTTCTCAATACGTACCCTCACCTCTTACTCATAACCTTTGGATAGTGGATGGCCTTATCCAGGGCGCACGAGAGTCATTCTAGCAATAGGATGCTAAAAGAGGGATGAGTCCTTATCTTTAGTACCTATGTCAAGCACTGCTTTGTGCTTCGTTTGACCGAGGTGTAAAGTGGATTTTATATGGTTTCCAGGCATTCCATAATTTCTTGGTGGCAACTCCGAACATCTTTGCATCGTTTTCGAGACTTTCATCCAGACGAAACCGAACGATCTAAAGCGATCCGGTCGAAAGCATTTCTACGTCCCCGAACGTGGTTTTTAGACCGCTATACGTCCAACAGATTGGCGTGTAGGTTGCCCATGTCCACAAAATGTGTGCTTGCCAGTATGATATCTGCTATTTTTGCCCAATCTCTGGAGGAACACCCTAGGCCATGGATCTATAACCTGGATCTCAAGAACTACCCTACCTTTAAAGACCTTACAACAAAATTTTGTAAGCACTATGCTGAGAACACAGAGATGCAAACAACAATGAGGACTCTTAAGGTTATGACCCAAAGGGAGAAAGAAGGGTTCACTGAATTCTTGGCCCTTTGGCGCGCTAAAAGCGTGAAATTGGCCAAATATCTAGAAGAAGTCGATATGGTGGACAAGTTTGTGAAAAACCTCCAACCCGCTACCGTAATGAATTAAAGAACCAAAACTTTAGTACATTCAAAGATTTGACCCACAGCAGGAGGAAAATCGAAGATGACGTCCGCGCCATTGAAGCTGCCAAACCAAAGGGATACCCTAGAGCTTCTTCCTCTAAGTCAAAGGCACCTGCAGGCTGCAACCACATTGAAGCTATCAGTCTTTTGGGAGGAACTTCCTAAAAGGCCACAACGCTCTAGCCCAAGAGTGTTTGTGAACACTGGTGTACTTATGCATATGCACTAGAAAGACTTTTCGCCCTGGGAAATTAAAGCCCATTGGCCCAACTCCTGAACCACCGTTGGAACAGCGGAACCGATAGTACAAACCTGATGCATATTGTTCTTATCACCGAGGCAAGGGACATGATACGGAAAACTGATACCGTCTCAAACACGAAATCAAAGAAATGATCCAGAACGGAACGCTCCCGATCCCAACTGTCAAGCCCAATAATGTAACTAACCCATTTGGTTATCATGCAAATAGGATCTTTGTCGAAGACAATGTCGATGTGTCTCACCTTATCCGGCCAGTAAGCCGCCAAAATGGGATCTATGTGGGACAAGTGTTTGTTGATCGCTCTAAGTTCAAGCCAAGTTCCAAGAATGAGGCCCGAGACCATATTGGATGATTACGAGTCGGAGTCTGTTTTCTATTTATAGTCTAAATCGAGTCTAAGACTTTCCTTTCTACAATCGAGTCTTAGTTCTGCGATCTAGGGTGTATCCTGAAATCGCTCTTTCTTCGAGTCTGTCGAACGTTTATCAAATTGAATAAAAGTATTACATATTCACTTCCAGATCTGCTCCACTTTTGTTCATCAATCTAAAATGCACGATGCACTCGAAGGGTGCTCCTAGTTAGAAATGTATCCCGTTATAGATGGTAAGGTACCATAGGATCCGGTGACTGTTTTCTTTACCAATTCCATGTCTGTCAGTAGATAACCTCCACTAGAATTAATGTTTAAGATAAGCCTACAACTAACCTGGATGTTTCCCCGTAAAACTGTCCCATCTCTGAAAGAGATGCAATCAAACTAGTTTGACAAAGAACACTAGTATGACCTGATCTGTCTGGCGAAGCCCTGATGTTTCAAGAGAAAATGAAAAAGAAAAAAAGATGAAAAAAAAAGAAAAATGAAAAGAAAAGAGAAAAAGAAAAAGAAAAAGAAAAAAGAACAAAAAAGAAGATGACGAAGTCATAAATTGATTATGGTTGAATTTCGAAGTTACAAAAGCCATAAGACATATGAAGTCGATAGTTGAAGTTGAACGGGTGAAGCCCAGAACCGTGATGTAGTGACCTTTCTACCCCTAAGTCCTTCCCGAGACAGTTGCAGGGGAATACTCGGGAATTTCGAGAATCATATTGCTTGTGTCATCACACCAAACCTTTAGGGTCCAGACATAGAAATTTGAACCCACATTATTTTACCAACCCATTTGCACTCGGGTTTCGTCAAACCCGAGACACCTTTTCCAACCACGTTTATGCACATGATACAATATGATGTCTTAGGTGAAACCTTCGAGTGTTTACACATAAACAAAAATGACTACGTTTATGCACCTTCATCGAACTACATCGTATATGATTTTGCTCTACACGAATACGTAGGCAGTCCTTCATAATACGGGATTCAATCCACCTATCACCCAAGTTGTCATCTTCTCGGTTTTTATGGGTCTTAACCAAAGTGTAAATGAAGCCACCTTTGTTGAGTCAGTCTTAGTACTCGATTTAGGCTAGGATGAAAGAGGTAGTTTCACGATGAGTGGTTGTCAAATCTCATAATGAGTTCTATCTGATGTTGTTGGCAAAGATGCTTGATCACCCGTGTAGAATGTCGGGTCCATTTGCAAGATAGATGAGGAGTTGTGTCGGGAACCAAAAAAACGAAAGCCCGTTGAAAAGAAAGAAGGCGGAGGCAATAATGAAATAAAAGCCCGCAGAAAAAAAAGAAGGCGAGGCAAAAATGAAATGAAAGAAGGCAGAGGCAAAAATGCTATATGAAAGCCCACTGAAAAGAAAGAAGGCGGAGGTAAAGATGATGACGGTTCTCGATAACAGTGATGAATGACGATTTCGTTCTGGAGGGGACGATGATAAATGATGATGTATGTTGTTCCCGAGTGGGACGATGAATGACAGAATGCTCAGTACCAGTTATAGAAGGTCAGAGTCCTTTTGGGACAGTATCAGCGGTGGATGAAATTGTGGGCAGGATAGCGGAATGTTAAGTGCCAAATCATTACTAAGACATGAAGATGGAAGTAGTGTCCAACTATCCAGAAGCAATGGTTGAAGAGTTCCACCCCTAGCGAGTCAATGTTTGAATTAAAACTCGTACACACTTACGAATTTTCTTTCTTTTTTGTTTGCAGGTAGCGGGCTATGCCCGGCCTATGTTTGATTACGGGTCAAAATGTATGAGTCATAAGTCGTGTCTAACCGTTATATACGAAACCTCTCCAGCCGAAGGCTCGGAAATAGGAAAATTCAAAAACTTTTTTTTGAAAATGTTGATTTCGGGCGAAGCCCATTTTCAAACTAAGTGTTGATTCCGGACGAAGCCCATTTTCATATGACAAATCGGGTCGAAAACCAAATTTAATGTTTGAGTCTGAGCCTTTGGCTCATCCATGTTTTCGCTATGATGTTCGAAAGTTCGTAATATCGTCATGTGAATTGTATGATATTCAATGATGTATGTCTAAGTTCAAGCAGGTACGCATCAACCGGGGGCTCTAAAGTCTTTGACTTTAGAATCCAATGCAACTGGGGGCTCTATCGCCTTTCGCTCCAAAGACCACTATGATGATGAATGGAGAATTCTTCGATAAGCTAAAGAAGATGTAGATGAATCGTTCCCCACCAGAGCACAATGTGTGAAAATATTCCCCGGCGGGACATAACCAACAACGCCATTAAGACAATGCTGCTCAAAGATTGGGCACCGATGATGATGATTTGCAGCTCAAGTGAGCAATGTATATGTGACTCAAATGAGTGACATCATGGGAGAAGTATCTCCAATGTATAACAGCAACCTCCCTTTGGAAAACTCCATTTTGGGCCCGGACTGCAGAATGCCAAGGCTGATGTCTGCCGAACTACGATGCAAGTTTGATTCCATCACAACGGATACGTAGGCGCCTAAGGATAAGACTAAACCCACCATATATGCAAGCTTATGGGTTGACGACCAATGATGATGAAGTGATGAGACAATGATGAAAGCAAAGGAATCTAGAACCGTGTTTCAGGTATGATCTCTGCTTATGGCTGGCGATTTTATGTACGCAGGTCTAATGGACCATAAATGACCCGCAGAATCCTCTAGTAAGTGGACTTAGGAATTGAGGGAGAGGTACATGACATCTTTAGAGGGCTTGGTATGGAGGGGCTATACAACTTGGCGGAGATAAGCTACCGTCACCTTACACTTAAGTTATTAAGCTCGTTTGTTTACCATAAGGGGGAACACTCCGTGAGTTTGAGGCTCAATAACACCTCTTTCCACTTGACTAGTGACGTTTTTTCGGATAACTTTGGGTGTGGGTAAAAGGACCGCATTTCGCCATGACAAGGTGATAAAGAACATGAGGGCCACTAAATGCTTTGACCTCTACACTAATAAGCATCGTACCCTTGGGAGTTCTATGAAGGTAAATGATGTTAAGCACCCTATTTTGAGGCTCTTTCTACGTCTCTTGACTCTTATTCTCTATGGGAGGGTCGACCCGAGTAAGCTTAATTCGACCTAGGTGTTACTCTTGAGTTCTTACCTCAACCCCCACTTTGAGGAGCGCTTCTACTTTAGCGTCGTGTCCATAATAAGCTTAGGTTTTGAGAGGATGGCCAAGCTGGAGAAATGCTCCCTAGATTGAGGTACCTTGGTGACTAGGTTGGCGAAGAGTATGTTGAAATATGAGCCGGGGGAGGCAGATAGGTCCTTGTCCATTGAGGTGACATACTTTGATATTGATTACTTGAAGCACCTTAATTTGCTTGTAGATGGGAAGAAGAGGGGTGTCTATGGGTGGAGGGTTGATGCGTAATTGTATATGAAACTCCCCGTACAAGGGAGTTTGCCCGCGACCAAGCACTTGCCAGATGTAGGACCATCTCACCCTCCGGCCCAACGCTACACCATCCCTAGTGGACTCACCTATGCCCTTGATGATGAGAACATGGAGAGGATCAACCCTTCACCACGTCATATACCCTCTAGGCCTTTTATGCATGCTCCATGGTCCTCCACTATGCCTATGCCTAGGGTTGTTCACCAGACCGGACCACTATGAACCGGAGACCGGATATACTCAAAACCAAGAACCGGAGACCGGACCGATAAGCCAAAGACAAGACCCGGACCTACCCGGATGGACAGGTCCAAGACCGGACCCGGTCCCTATGGACCGGACGTGTAATTGACAAGTAAATTTGGTGAATCCATAACCATAATCAATGAGATCCAAATAGTAACTACATTCAACAAACCCACTATTTTCAAAACATTTGTTAAATGCCAAGCTACTACATGAAACTAATTGTTCTCATACCTCCAGAAAACCAACAAAAAGAAGAATCTCATAATTAAAATAAAAAATTTACCCCAAATTCTCAATTAAATGATATTTAAACTCAAAATTATTAAAATATTGAGAAAATTATTCAAAGCCAAATACCTGTAACTTTAAAGAATGAAAATTTAAAACAAATCTAAAATACATCTTTAGCAAGGTAATAGGATCGTTCGTGTGAGGAGATGATGTTGGCGGTGTCGATTTGACCGTTATAACGGTATAAGAACATTGAAGGTTAAGAAATCATGGATCAATGGTTGTGTGAAGTGGATAGAAGGAGATGATGTGGTGATTTTGTAGTATTCTGGCGATGCCAAAAACTATGAAGAATAGAATAAGGGGGTAGTAAAGAGAGAAAATCAATATTTTTTATGTGGAGGCGGCGCTTTTTTGGAGTAAGAATGGGTATGAGGAGATAATATATGCTAACCTTAGGCCCATGTTATTTTTCCCATAAGCAAACAGACGCGTTTGACTTACCTATATCCGGTCTCCGGTCTTGGACCGGATTTTCCCGGGTATAGACCGGCCGGTACGGTTCTGTTGGGATTCATTAATCTCATTAGTATACATATTCATAGTATGATAGTTTAATTTAGTCATAAAATTAAAACAAGATCTTATGCATGCAAACATAAAACAAAGTAGAGAAGAAATCGTCACTTCTTACATTGGTGTTTCGGATTTATTGGGCACCAACAAGATCTCCTACTTGTTAGTTCTTGAGCTTTCCAACAATGGATGAACTAAGATTCAAATTAGAATCTCTCCCAAAAGTTTATACCCAAGGAACACCCTTAATAACTAATATTATTATGAACTAGTAATAATACTAATCTTACTTAAAATTTGGACACAAAAATGGTGTTTTTGTTCTCTTGTATTTCGGTCAAGAGAAG
>LHUT01003554.1:5579-21126 GCA_001412135.1 Silene latifolia subsp. alba
TGTGTAGGTTAATGCTCATATCTGGTTTTAGACTCGTTCCGTGTACGTAGTTTGTCTTTTTTTTTTTAGATCGCTGATTTAGACCAACTAGATAAATACAATAGAAATGCAAAAAAAAAAATACATTAAAAAAACATTATTACTACCCCAAATACATACCTGTGCAATTTTGCACGGGTTTAAAACTAGTTTGATATAATTCACAATGAATTTGGTTCACTAGTCATTTAATAATTAGTCTCTTCCTCTTCCCTTGATCTTTGTGTCAAAAACAAAGGTATTTCCAACCGGATTCGGTCTAGCAACAGTAAAGTAACAGTAACCTCGGGTACACAATTACACATAAATACACAACACAAAGGGTATGCATTTTCGCGCGCATTTGTAAACTTTTGAAGGAGAGGAGTGGTTTGCCGGAAAATGGAAGAAGATGCTGGAGATAAATCGAGCTTCGTCATCGGAATCATCGAGAATCGTGCTAAAGAGGCCTTTCTTTTATCTTTTCTTCAAATTCATAATCCAGTTTCATGCAATTAGTTACCTATTAACCTAAATTTTACTCCTAATGTTGTTAATCAACTTCAAATTTAGCTTTCCGATGATTATGCATATTTTGTTGAAATTTAATTGATGTTGAAATTTTTCTCGATAATTTATTTATACTGGAACTGTTTAATTGCTTGAGAATTGTTAATTATGTAAGTATTTAATTGTGGAAATGATTGGACTGTTTTGTTTTTCGATGTATCGTGATTGATTTTTTTATTAGGTCAACAAATTGTTTATCAGTCACGAAACCTAAATTCATTTCGGTGAATGCATTTCATTTTGCTTAATTTCGCTAATTGTTAGAAACAGGCGATGCGGAAGGTGTTTTACGTGATAGTTAATTGGAGTAAGTTGATGAATATCTATAGGTAGTAAAATGTGATCTAAACCAATTTAGTATACTTCAAGTACGGATTTCTGAGTTTAGATTCTACAGGCGCGAAGTTTGCAGCTGATTATACTGTTTTTCTAGAGAGGCTTGTTTTTAAGGTTCCTCGTATGGTTAACTGGTTTTGATATACTCATTTTTGTTAGTTGCGATCTTTTGATCTATGTAAACACGGCTTAGGTTGAATTTTTCTTTGAGGATTATGGTATGAGAAGTGGGAGGAGGGTGGTACACTGATACAGAAAGATTGAGAAGAAAAGGTAGAGCTCTTTGATTAGCGATACACCGGAAACTAACTATTGTTCCGTAGAAAGGCAAAATACAGAATAGAGAATATAGAACCTTATATTCGTTGAATGTTAGAAGAACTCGTCCAGAAATATGCAGAAACTAAAGAGTAAAATTGAGGTTATTTGTGCTTGTACAGGTTGGAGTTGCGGCTTTGGACTTGAGATCTGCTTCACTTCACCTTTCTCAGTACATTGAAACAAGTAGTTCGTACCAGAATACAAAAACTTTGTTGCATTTCTATGACCCAATGTCGATCATTGTTCCCCCTAGCAAGTTGGCTCCAGATGGTATGGTTGGAGTGTCGGTTCTGGTGGACAGATATTACTCAGCGAGCAAGAAGGTGCGTGCGTGTCAACTGTCAAACTGCTGTGCGCCTGTGCCCATAGCACTGTTTGTGTTGTTTACAATTTCTGCATCTCAGATACTATATGATATGGTCTTACATGTGAAACCAACTTATTAAGGCATTAACCCATTTATTGAAGAGGGCACGGCTTTGGGTATGTGAGACCGTCTCATGTAAGACTCGCTGTTCAAAATAATAAATTCCCATTCTTTCAGGTTATAATGGCCCGCGGTTGCTTTGACGATACCAAGGTTGGGCTTTGCCTCGTCCTCAGTTCAAATGTGATAATGATTTGATTGCTGGTAATTGGCTGATGATGCCTTTGCATCCCAGGGAGCTGTCTTGATTAAGAATTTGGCAGCAAAGAAGCCCTCGGCCCTTGGCCTTGATAGTTATTACAAGCAATATTATCTCTGTTTGGCTGCAGCAGCTGCTACTATCAAATGGTATTTTCGATTTCCTTATAAAATACGTTCCATGGAAGATCGATTGCCTTCTCATTGTAGGTTTTTGCTTAGGATAGGCTAAAATATGGTTCTTAATTGACTCTCTGCGAGACTTGTGATCAGTAAATGAGTTTTTGCTGCTTTTAACTCGTCATTGCTCATGATTCATGGAAATTAGACTCAAGCATACAACATGAATGCATCATGTAGGCAGACGTTATGGTCACCTTCCTACAAAAGATCGGGTAGAGTATAGTACTAACTAAATGTTAGAACTTTCTTTTTGAGGTGATTTATCACAAATGGCTGTCATTAATGTAACTAATATGGTCAGCACAGATTGGTGAATGATGAATTATACTTCTATAAAAAGGCCTCCCTTATTTATTGATGAATTATTATCTTTATGACATACAGGACAGAAGCAGAAAAAGGAGTTATTATCACAAATCATTCCTTATTGGTATCTTTTGTCTTCTTCCCCTATCTTCGTTTGCTCAATGCACCACTCTTATATACTGATTTTATGCTTTTTTCTGGCCATATGTATGGAAGTTAATTAATTCATCCTTCCAATAGAGTTCTTATTTAGGGATAGTAATTTCATGTGCTTGAAAACTAGAGAATGTAAAGAGAGACAGGTATAATTGTGATGATGACTGAATCAGTCCATCTCTTTCAGCAAAGATGTATTATTCTTTAACTTCGGGAACTAATTGGTCGTGAAACGCTAAACGCGCTGTGCTTTTGTTTACATGAAGTGGTGGATTATCATCTCGTTTTCGTTTATGGATCTCTTGGAAATAACCCTTCCATTACTGCAGGGGAGAGGCTGCATTGCTGCAACATCCAAACCCCTCTTACCCTCTTTGAGGGATAGCCTCTTTATAGCACTAGGGTTATTATACGACAATAAACTGTATCATTATCTCATTCTTGATTTATCAATATCATTCTATAAGTTAGTGACTCTGCTCATTGCTGCTTTCTTATCTCTGTATTTAAAACAACAAAGCAGCAGTGGCGATTAAGTTGCGTTCAGTCAATCAACATAAGTTAACTGTTGCTATTATTGTACACTGAAATATTATTCACCTTTTGATTGTTGTCATTTTGCATCCAAGTTTTTGAATACTTTCTAACTTTTCAGGTTACTTTTAATGGATCATTTGATCACATGAATATTGATGCTACTAGGTAAGCAAGCACGTGCATTTTTACCCTTCTAAATTCGTTATAACTCTCAATGTGACATTTTACTGCTCATGTAGGACTTCGTAATATATGCTCACATCCCTTTAGTAATAGACAACTTCCTGAGATGATAGAAAAAATAATTGATGTAACTCAATCCCTCAAAATCTCTTAAATCATTTGTAATTGTCTCACAGCATTGATGCTGGAGAGTGCTGAACATTTGTTCCTAGCACTACTCTTTGTTCTGGATAAAAACTATGGAAGCTTCAGTAACTTAAAACTGCTGGTGACAGTGTACAAAATTTGGAACTCATTGAGCCATTGCATTCGAATCTTTTGGGTACAAGCAACAAGAAAAAGAGTCTCTTCCATATGCTTAAGACAACAAGAACTACAGGGGGGTATGTTTTCTTTTTACCTGCTCCATCTTACACTCTCCTAGTAATGCAAAATAATTTTTTCTCCTTTTGTTTCTGACTTAGCAACTCAAATTCTATAGAGGGTACTTTTAATTGGTGAAGTGGTCCAATATTTCATAAGATGAGCTTCACAACAGCAATGTGTAAAAAAGTAACAGTATACGATAAAAAGGGATACGCTCATCATGAAAATATGTACCAGATGAAAGAGTCACTTTGAACCACGATCAATAATAAACGGGTTAGGAAAAACACATAAAGGAGTATGGTAAAAGTGGTCTCTCAATAACTTAATGAGAGACCGTCTCTTACAAGTCTCTGTTAAAAAGTGAAGGGTTATTTTGGGGAAATTAAGGGGTCTCTGCTCTTACAAACTGCCAGCGTAATAACTAATAACACTGTTTATAGCTTTTATATTATCTTCAAAATGCTGGGATGAGAGTTCATTTTTTTCCCGCAACATAGAGTTAGCATTGCTGCATGGGTAGTAGTTTGGAACTGTTGCCTTACAGACAATATTTTGTAAAGGGTACAGCTTAAAGAAACTTTAGTTGAATTTTAAGTTACTATGACATGATCTTGGTACTGCAAAGGAAACTAATCAAAGTAATGTCAGGCTTATTTCTTATACTGTCTTCAGCAGATTTGTTGACTTTATTTTCTTGCAATCTTCTGATGTGCATTGGGTTTCATTTTAGGGGTTTATTTTTTCTCATTTTAGCTCTTATGTGGTAGTTCATTAAGACCCTTCACTTCTTGTACAGGACTAGATTGCTCCGTGCCAACCTTCTACAGCCTTTGAAAGATATTGAGACTATCAATGCTCGCCTGGATTGCCTGGTTAGTTGTTATGTTTCTTTTCTGATCATAGACCTCAAAACGGTTCTACCTTATTCTTCTTTAAATTTTCCTGTATATTTCACCTTGCCATTGTTGTAGACTTGTTGTTTCTTCTAGGATGTTCTCATTCGTGAACATGATTAGATGGAGCTGATTTTATCCTTTCACATTACTTTTTGCTGAACTTTTATATGAACCCTCACATGTACGATTTTAGGCTGATTGGCTTATTCTTCTTTGAAAGAAGTTCATGATAATCATGCTCATGGCTTTTAGCCAGTTTCCCTTCTTCTACTTTATTGGACTTATTTTCTCAGATATAATTGTTAAGTAAACATTTTGCATAATTTACATTTAGGATGAGTTGATGAGCAACGAGCAGCTCTTTTTTGGGCTCTCCCAGGTTCTGAGAAAGTTTCCAAAAGAAACTGGTAAGGGAGCAAATACATGAAGATAAAACAAAGAATTTCATAACTTTTGTCTGTGCATATTTTATTTTAAGGAGAATGTGTTAAAAGAAACACTTGCTTTGATACACTTCTTTCAGATAGAGTGCTATGTCACTTTTGCTTCAAGCTGAAGGTCACAAACAAAGTCTTGGCATCTGACAGTGCTAAAAAGAGCCAAATAATAATTTCAAGCATTATCCTTCTTAAAACCGCTTTGGATGCTCTTCCCCTCCTTTCAACGGTAAACTATGCTTCTAGATTGTGTTATGAATGCCGTACCATTAAAAATAGATGAACTGCTGATTGTCATTTTTTCATTCATTTTGTAAGGTGTTAAAAGAAGCTAAAAGTTTTCTTCTAGGAAACATCCATAAGTCCATATGTGAGAATGAAAAGTATGCCCTCATCAGACAAAGGTAGTGCAAGTTTCTGTCTCCTTAATAAAACATTTACTTTTTTCTTTCAAGAGAATTTTTTTAAATCAGTGTTGTTACTCATTTGCATGGCCTATTAAGCAGAAAAACATGGGAAATAGTAATATGAGCGCAGAAAGGGAGGGTTCCCCACAGCATCCATATTCATACATTGTCATATATTTGATTCACTTTTCTTCCCACGTTTTGTAGCTTAACTCACAAACCTAGTAGAATTAATTCCAGCCATTGATGTTCAGCTTTTATTGGACTTTTATAGCTCCTTCAAAGAAGCCTAAGAAAGAGAGAAATGCTGATTCATTTTTCGTCAAGCTTCCAGTACACTTTTCTTTAAGTACTTCACGTTTAGATATATTCATGCTAACAGAAGCACTCTGTTTCAGAATAGGTGAAGTGATAGATGAGGATGTAGCTCATTCAAGGGTTCCTTTCATTGCTCGAACACAACAATGCTTTGCTATCAAGGCTGGAATAGATGGGCTGCTTGATGTTTCAAGGAGAACATTTTGTGATACTAGTGAAGGTATTAGACACGTTATTCAGGTAGAATAGCTTATTTAGCAGATCTGAATAATTTTTTCTCATTTCTGACAAATTAATGTATGTTCTGCATGGCAGCTATACATAAGCTTGCTAACAAGTATCGTGAAGATTATAAACTACCAAATTTGAAAATACCTTTCAATAATCGACAAGGGTTTTACTTTAGTGTTCCTCAAAAAGATATTCAAGAAAAGCTTCCTGGCAAGTTCATTCAGGTTGTGCATAGAAGCTCCGTAGTCTTTGTTTGTATATGTGCATGGAAGTCCAGTCCATTCTGACTTTCTTCAAACAGGTTGTGAAACATGGAAACAACATGCACTGCTCTACTCTAGAACTTGCATCGGTGAGTAATATCATATACAATCTCTTGTGAATGTTCCGTTCTTTGGGCAATTGAGCATGAAGCCTGGCAGTCAAATTATTTGTAATGCTCATTGAGTGTGTATTAGTTTCTGTCACACAGCTTTTCCCATCTGCACCTGTTAACTTACTGAAATTATTTTCATGAAAATATTTCATCTTGCCTTTACTTGAATTGTGCAGCTGAATGTGAGGAACAAGTCTGCAGCTGCAGAATGTTGTGTCAGAACAGAACTTTGCTTGGAAGGTTGTATGAAAACCAATGATGTGACATCTATTGAAGTTATATTTTATTGCTTGTTTTTATGTAATCTAACTGAGTATGCTACTCTTGTGCTTTTTTCATAGAAGCAAAAAACAAATCCTATCTTTGTGCGTAGTAATATAGAATATGAGAAATTGTAGGTCATTTGAACATTTGTTGGTAGTTTTATCACTAATTTGGAAGCCAAGTTCTATGTGAAGGTATAGAGAGGAATATCTGAGATGAATAGTTATATAACAGGGTATTACACGTGGTATAAATGCTTGGCCAAACTGGAGAAATGCAGTTTCTTAAGGTTGTTTTTTTGTGCTTGTAACGGATGGAACCAAAAATGAGGTGATTCTAGGTACTTGGGATTAGAAGTACAAGGATTTCTTCTAGAAGCTTGACTTGTAAAGAAAAGATGTCAGTAGCGAAAGCCACACTGACAAGGTATGAGAATTAATGTCAGATATTCTGGTGGAGAAGAGCAATTGAGAACGTGACATTTGATAAAACTGTCACACAGTAGGATTAGTTAAAGAGACAGTAGATAGGTGTGAGAGGAATACTTTCAGCTATCATGAATGTACTTTCAATATTTATATTTATTTTCACTAGAAATACTTGACCACCTTTCTTGCTCTTCAAATCAGTATTACTAGCAACTACAGACAATTTCAGAAACTGTTGTTACATCTTCAATTTATTCTTAGTATGCATTCCTGATGTTTTTCATACATTTTCCTGCGTTTTTCTCTTCATACTTTTTTCTCCCTTTTGCATCTTCTTTAGCTTCCTTTCATGAGTTTCTCAATTTTATTGCATTTCTTTTCTCACTTTTTTCCTTTCTACGCCTTCCTTTTTTTCTCTCCTCTTTTCTTTGTTTCACTTTGCCCACTTTCTTGGTTTAGTCTCTTTAACTACATACAAAAATTTTTAGTTTGTTTGGTTTCCTCCTCACATTGACTTACCATATGATGATTCATGTTAGCCGACCCCGTAACTATACCGGTGTTTTATGTCGATCTAAGTGAGCATGTTTTGACCTGCCAAATCCCACCGCTAGCAACCAGCAGTTGTATTTTTGTTCATGTGTAATTTCATGTGATTTACGGTCAGGTTCAGATACACGCAGCATGCAAAGCAAGAATACAGGATTGTTATATGGCACAAGTCTTTTTCACATCTCTGCTTGTGTGCGTAGCTGTGTAGACTAATGACCAGTCCACCTCATAACTCTACCACTATTATTTTGCAGACTTAACTGGGTTGCTAAAGTTGTTTCACGCAGTTTATAGCTTTAAGTCCAACACTTTGCTGTAGTGACTAGTGCCTCACATACCAACCCACATTGCTTTTCTCAGAGTATTTCAGTCTTTTCAGTCATATGGAGTATAATTTACCTTAGTTAAATTGATAAAAGTTAAATATTCCAGCATGCAAGCTTATGATGTGGTGTATATATTGCAGCTCTCAATGATGCCATCAGGGAAGATGTATCAGTGCTCACTATACTTGCAGAGGTCTTGTGCCTTTTAGATATGATAGTCAACTCGTTCGCTCACATGATATCAACCAAACCAGTTGATCGATATATTAGACCAGAGTTCACTGGTGGGTGCCTTTTATTTTTAGTGTTTGTTATTCTGTAAATCTTTGTATATGACAGCAATAGTTATTTCATCTTATCATTCGTCAGAAAGTGGCCCACTGGCGATTGATGCAGGAAGGCACCCTCTTCTAGAAAGCATTCACAGCGACTATGTTGTATGATGTACTTCTGATTGTCTCATCATTCATTTGGTCATGTGTAGAAAGACCCAACAAGTATTCTTCTTCCTTTTCCATGCAGCCAAACAGTATTTTTCTTTCAGAAGCTTCTAACATGGTGATTGTCATGGGTCCGAACATGTAAGAAGCACTTTCCTGATGTTTCTCTTGGCAAGTATTTTCTTTTGTTTTTTGGTCCTTTTAGTCAACCTGGTGCCTGAAAATGCAAATCCTATTAGCCATATAAGTGCACCATTATTTCCTGTCCTTGTGATTTGGACAGTAACTCAAATCAGGGTTAGATGCTCATACTTCATAGGAGCCCCTGTAGACTCTTAGAGTCATAGATAGTGTTTTCGACTTGTTTAGTATCGAGGATTCCCACATCAACTTGGGTGAGATCAAACATTCTAGCTAATGTAATAAATAATGATGTTTCAAATGACTGTTCAATGATTAACTTGTCTTTTGCCAAGTACACAATCAGAAGGTTTTTCTTCCCTTAATATGGCTAATAGGATTTGCATTTTGTTGTACAGTAAAAGTTATCTGTTGGCTTGTGTATCCCTGTGGAAGATATAATCTCTATGTTCCCACAGGCAGTACATTCATGATGTGGAAATCGTGTTTTTTTTCTCAGGAGTGGCAAGAGCACTTACCTACAACAAGTGTGTCTTATTGTCATCCTAGCTCAGATGGGTTGCTATGTACCTGCTCAATTTTCTACTATAAGAGTTGTTGATCGCATATTTACACGGATGGGTGCTGTGGATAATCTTGAATCAAATTCTAGCACGGTATGACTTTTTAATCTCACTGATCACTTCTGGATAAAATGCAACTCCAGTGAAGCAGATTTTAGTGTTGATACTTTGTAACTTCAGTGTTGACTTGGTAGCTTGCTGCGCTTCGTTTTACTGTGCAGTAGCAACATTCAATGCAATTCTCGCACAGTTTTTATTTTGGATCATTTGGAAACAGCATATATTTGTTAAATAAATGGGTAAAACTGTGACATTTGACCCCCATACCTCGCAATTTGCAGGAACCCTTGAGGGACAGGGGGTAATATTATTGTTTTATTCTACTTCAGTGAGTAATTAACATGTAAACATAACAAAATATGCTGTCTTAAGTTAAAATTAATTGTTCCCTGTGTTGGCTAGTTAACTACCAAAGTGGTACAGCCGTATAGCAGCAGTAGTAAATGAAGATACAAACAGTGTACTTCTTGTTTACCCTTGTTCTTGTTCCTAGTAAGAATTTCAATATGTGAATGATGCCAAATTTGGCAAACATTTTACCGAAATGTTCAGTAATAATTAACTATGTTTTGGAATGTGCTTGTCAAGCCTTCATGGGAAGGCCGCATATTGTACTAGAGTGTAAATAAAATTACGCACTTGAGATTACTCGATTTGTCCTGTGCTAAAATTGGGTGAAAACTAAGAAGTCTACTTCAGAAGCAATGTCAAGAGATGCTTTGGTTTAAACTTCAAATTATTATCGACGCATTCACCCTTAGAATCTTTTGGTTTTACAGTTCATGACAGAGATGAGAGAGACAGCTTTTATAATGCAGAATGTCTCTCCACGGTACAAACATGCATTCTGATTCCTGAGGCCCAACATTTTCAACAATTTTGTTGTTGCTTCAAATTTGACTAAAAGGCAACTTATAATGATTATGTTTTTGAATTTGCAGAAGTTTGATTGTCATGGATGAACTTGGGAGGGCCACTTCATCCTCAGATGGATTTGCTATTGCATGGAGCTGCTGCGAGTATCTGTTGTCTCTGAAAGCGTAAGCATCTACCGAGTATATAATTGTGTTAGCCATTTAGTTATTCGTTTCATCTGAAGCTTGAAGGTTATCTAATCTTTGTCTGTGCAACACCAATGGGCTTTATGATATGCTCCTATTTACTCTATGATTGATACCGACCTCCTCCTATCTGTCTACTACTCTCGCCAGCTAGTCCCCTTAAAAGATAGAGCTGAGTAACATTGAAATTCATATCAGACTTCGCGTCTTAGAGATTCAAAGTACTCTTTGAGTCTCTAATGATTTGGACTCCATGCATTCTTTGGAATTTTTGAATAAGAGCCTCGTTTGTAGAAACTCGTCATTTTAACACTGCTATCCTAACATTATTATCCACTGTCTCTCCTAATTTTGATTCCATGATTCACTCTTAAGAAAGGCAAATGCTAATGACTATGAATCATTATTCAAATGCTCTTATGCACCTGGAGAAGTGCTTGATGTATTCATTTTAATTAAATGAGATGTTCTGTGTACTTTTCTTCCAGAGCAAATATGTATATGAAAACTGACTTGTACATTGCTATCGATCCTTAGGTACACTATTTTCGCCACCCACATGGAAAACCTGTCAGATTTAGCAACCCTTTATCCTAACGTGAAAATTCTACATTTTCATGTTGACATAAGAAACAATCGCTTGGATTTCAAGGTAGCTCTTTGCATATTTAAGAAGAAATAATTTCCGGGCTCTTTTCTTGTTTAGTAACTGGCTTTTACTCCATATGTCTTTACCAGTTTCAGCTAAAAGATGGACCTCGACATATTCCTCACTATGGGCTTCTGCTTGCTGGTGTTGCTGGACTTCCAACTCCTGTAATTGAGACAGCCTCTATCATCACTTCAAAAATCATAGAAAAGGTAATGGATTTTACTGGATCTGTGATTATAGCTATTTATTTATGCAGTGTAGGCGTACCCCAGACATCGGGAAATTAAGTCCTGTACTCATACAGCTTGGGTATATTTTGTAATATTAACAATTTAACTTCATATCGAAATTCAACCTCCATTTACCTCTCCTCCTAATTATGTAAGATGTTAATTAGGTCTTTCTATCTCTATTATTCATCAATGCTTGTTACCGGAACTTAAAAGTGACCTCTTTGTTGGATGTCTAAATAATACTCCTATTTATCACTTTGGATGCTTCCGCCCCAAAGTGATAATATTATACTGTTGCCTGTTGGAACGATGTGGTGGTCTAAAACATGTGGGTATTAATACATGTAGGAAGGTCAGAGGATGGAGGTGGATCAACTGCAATACTACCCAATTCAAATGGTGTACCGTGTTGCTCAAAGGCTAATATGTTTAAAGTACTCCAATCATGGTGAAGATTCCATCAGAGATGCACTTCAGACTCTCAAAGAGGCCTATCTGGGTGGTAAACTGTAGATATCTGTGTTACTAGCAAGATAAATGCATCACAAGACTACGGGAGGACCGTGAATTCTTGCAAATCGGTCGCACCTAGTGACTAGTGAGTGATTATATGTAGAGTCGTTGAGAGCATGAGACACCTTACATTACATAGTCGATGGTAAACTCAATGATTTGAGATACTCGCACCTGATTTGAAATCAGTAATTTCAACAATATGTGATGATTAGTGTTTAAAGACCATGCTCTTATAATGCCAATACTTCCACCTTCAATAGCTGGATATTGTGTGCAAAAAAAAGTTCAGATTTGTCGAATCGTACACTAGGTAGCATCAAAACGGACACGACACGGACACGTGACACGACATCCCATGAAATTTAGGACATGGGACCATGTTATTTAAATTTAATAAAATATATATTTTATAGTTATATATGTGATTTAATTTTTGAAAAGTATCTGATATTAAATTTAAATGAGTGAAGTTAAAATTTGAGGTTAATTATAACTCATTTTCATTTCCAGAATCAAAATCCAACTTATAATCAATCTATTTCGAAATCTCATTACTCGTCTAAAGAATATCATTTGCCCCCAATTCAACTTATTTCCCCCACCAAATTCAACCATATGACAATCCACACTATTTACCTTAAATTCAACTTGATTCAGTTCGAAAGTGTGTCCAAATACCATGGACACGGCTCAAAATATCATGGACACGTGCCCAAATAAAAAGATAAAAGTTAGACACGGCTTTAAAGGTGTCCGACACGTTTTGACGTGTGCCCGATGAGTGTCGTGTCCGACACAGGAAAGCCGATTAGGAGGAGTGTCCGTGCTACCTAGCTCGTACACCATACTCTGCCGTCTTAATAATTCCAGAGGGTGCCTGGTGGTATTATGCAGAGCTTCTGTTTACGTTGTGTTCTTGGATTAGTCTAGCTTTTTATACAGTTTTGTGCTACTTGGTTGAAGGTTATTTTAAATACCACTGGGCATGACGAATCCAAATAAATGCTCACTCACGCCCAGAAAAGAGGCGATCGACAAGAGAAAAGAGTAGGCAGTAATAAGAATCTCATCTAAACCTGAACAAGCATGGATTAATCCTCCAATTCACTGGAATTGAAACCAACACAGCACAGCACAAACACTGGTGCACAATTTTTGATCGAAGATATAGAATTGCCAAGGTAAATTAAAACAAGAGTATTGATAGGAGGAACAACCAGATGCCTGAAGGTTTCTTAGAAAAGTCTACAAGTCGCAACAATCTCTCGGAAATTTCAATTACAAACCAAAATACTAATGCAAACAAAAAAGGAACCACTGCTGACACCAAAAGGCAAGGCAAATAACCAAGATTAACGGTATCGAGGCATAGACTTGGTTTGGTTTCTCTTCCAGGTTGCCCTGCGGGATGGTCTGGCTTTGTGGTGAAGATGTCCTCTGCCACGAAGTCCTCTGTATTTCTTTCCAGCTGAAGTAAGACCACGGAGCTCTCTGTGTTTGTGAACCGGGTTGCAGATCCAGTTGATTCTTGGGTTGTTTCTCACAGCATTGTGGGCTGGGTCAACTAGGATCACTTCAAAATACTTGTAGGTAGAATCCTACAAAAATAGGCAGACATCAGGAATGAGAATTTAAACCACCTGAAATTGCGTATCACAGAATTTAACCTAAATACTTGAATAAGACCTTGCAAAAAAAAAAGGTCTCTGGTTTAAGACTGTCGGGAGTCTAAAGGGTGGGCATCAGAGCAGTATGAAAGGGGATAATATGGATAAATGGTGGTGGTAGTGGTAATGGTGGCATAATCATAATCATCATCATCAACATCAACAACAAGAAAAGCAACAACAACATATGGAAAGCCATTTATAGCTACGCCTCATCTACAACAAAGGCAGGTGGCTGTAGCTATATTGGTTTAGGGGTAAATCATTGCCTACTATTATAGGCTCAATACAGTGCAAACTGCCGCCTGTAAGAAACACACACAGACACACACACACACAAAGTGCAGATGCCACAGCAGCAGAAAGCACATTATACATTCATCATTTGCCCACCACTAATGAAACTTACATAGGCAGAAATGGTAAAAACAAATAGCAAAATAAGTTAATCAAGAACAAACCTCGTTGATCCAGTAAGAGTTAAGGACCCTGAGACCACCAAGCTTGCGTCCAGCACGCTCCTCAGCAACTGACCTCTTGCTACGTTGGAACTTGAGCTGGGTAACTCCCTGGTTTGTAGGCTTACCATACACAATACCCTTAGGCACTGGCCTCTTGCGACCACCTCTCCTTACACGTACACGGTAAACAACAAATCCCTGCCATTTTAGACAAAAATTACAACCTCACATCCATCATCTTGTTTCACGAAAAATTCTCATGTTCAGCAGTTAATACAAGCAAAAACAACCAGGATGTTACAAAAACTACAGCACATTTCCCAGCTATGTCAGTCAGTTTTATCGCAAGATTACAAAAGAACATTCAATCCAAGACAACAAGTTTTTAACTTTTAAGTTCCACCCATTCTCCCATGAAAAAATTCAAGCACATTTCCCAGCAAAGTGAGTTGGTTTTCTCGAAAGTTTACAAAATAACAATCAATCTCAAACCACAAGTTTACAACTTTACAGTTCTACCTATTCTCCCATGAAAAAAATTGATACTTCCAAACAAACAACTCCATCCATATCTAAAATAATAAAACGATGAAATGACCAACAGAAGCATCACAAAAAGCCCCGTAAGAAATTCTTTCGTACAGCGGGTCCGAAAATACGATAACATGATACACCGGGTATACCTTAGAATTCTCAAACCCCATAATTATCCTAATCAAAGCAATCAATAAATCTAAAAGTAACACATTTTGAAATTAAGATCATGTGATTCCCAAGTTAAAACAAATCATAAAAGCAAGAAACTTCCATAGAACTAATTGTATTTAGTTAAACTGATCAACAAAAATGGTAAAAAAATGAAAAATTAATAGGAAAAGAGAAAGAAGACCTGCTTGGCCTTGTAACCGAGTCTCCTGGCCTTATCAGGACGAGTTGGACGAGTGACTCGGACAATGGAAGGAAGCTGACGATATTCCCAAGTACGAACCCTAAAAATGAACCTCATAACATCAGATTGCTTCTTGTTCCATAGCTCCTGCACATACTTGTACGCTCCTGTTACAAATATTCATCATCATCAATAAGATTTACATTTACATTACTATCACAATCATAATAAAAAAATGTAAATTAATTAATGAAGAAGATGAATTGAGGAAGATGGATGAATTGATTGATTTACCCATGGTTGGCTGCTGCTGCTGGTGGTGTTGTTGAGAGTGAGATGAATTAGGGTTTCAACCAAATTAATGGGAGGAAATGTGTGTGAGGGTTTTGTAGGGCAAACTAGAACCAGGGTTTTGTGTGTCTCTTCATGGGTCGTCTTTCTTTCGAGAGGCCCATTTTTTATTTGGTATGTCAACTCGGTTTGTAGTCCACCAAGTTGGGGAGACACTCTTTTGTAGATCCAATTCGCTATTTGTCGTTACAGCTGACAAGTCTGACCCGATCCGAGTAATCTGACTTGAGAATATTGCAAGTTTGCAACCCGAAAGCAACCCAGCCCGAACTGATGACGACCCGTAACCTGACATCACCCGATGATCAGTGACCCAGACCCGACCCGATACTGAATAGATTAAATTGATGACCCGACAATTATTAAGCTTAATATTGATCAAAATGAAGGCGATTTTGTGTTTAGATTGATAAATTTGACTTAATCCCTTATTTACTAAATGAATAGGCTAAAACATATTTCCTAGAATAGTGCTTGGTATTTTTATCATATATACTATAGGTGTGGACATGATAAGTTATAAATGGATATAATATTTTGTATTTAAATATTTATAACATTTAATATTTCACATTCTGCACAAATTTATCTCCGATCTTCTTAGGGTAAGGAAATTCTTTTTTTTAAAGAACTAATTGATAAAAAATTATTCACTTTTTATGATAAGAAGTTGC
>LHUT01003559.1:0-15595 GCA_001412135.1 Silene latifolia subsp. alba
AAATATGAATTCAAATATAAAGCAAACGATTCATAAAACCAACAACATAACAAATTAAAATATACTTTATTGGACACAACAACAACAACAACAACAACAACAACAACAACAACAACAACAACAACAACAACAACAACAACAACAACAACAACAACAACAAAAAAAACAAAAACAAAAATAAAAACAACAACAACAAAAATAATAATAAAAACAATAAAAATAATCAATAAAAAAAAAAAAAAAAATTAAAACAAAAAATAAAATACACAAAAAAAAAAAAAAAAAAAAAAAAAAAAAAAAAAAAAAAAAAAACTTAAAACAACAGAAAAAGGTCAATTCATATGAAAAACACAACTACACAAGCCAGAGATTTTATTGATTCTTCTCCAAATAGAAAACCACTACTTTCAGCATGACGCTCAAAGAGGGGAGCTCATGATTTAGGCTAAAACCTGATTTTTCTTTTGACAAAAATAACTATTCATGCAAGCATGGATGTGCTTGCCTTGAGGAGATGGATACAGATTTTCTGTTCACCAACCAAGCTTTAATCTGCAAGCATGTTTAAATAACTACCTTTACCAAATAATATAGTTATGTATAGATCTGTTTTACAATAACATTGTGTAAAACCGCCTTTATATAAGACCAACTGCTTATGAGAAGGTGTTGCTGTGTTAGGAAAATAAGGGTTGGTAATTGTGAAAACTGGAATGTGAGGATTCCCTTCTATTTTGTGATAAATTATTACCCCCTCAACTTGACTGAGTTGAGCAAAACTACTTGACTGAGTTAAATTCAATTCTAAAACAAATTGAACTGAATTTAACAAAGTCAAACTATTTAAATGATCAGAGTTTACTGAAGTGAACAAAAATAAAAACACAACCTACATAGTCAATTCCTATGTTGAAGTTAAACACAACCACCATAGTCAACTCCTATGTTGCTTATACCCACCTTCAACCATCACATTCTGATACTCCTAAACTATCAATCAATTCAAAGATCTTACGCTCTTAGCTTATCGTCTACCTGAGTCCTGAATCTATTACTCAAAAATTCGACTTCGATTAGAGGGCCTCTTCATATGGGAACCACTACGAGTATAGCCAACGTCCAATGAACATATTTTTCAATAATTGCATTTGTGAAGTTTACTTTTACATTCAATATCACATTGTTTGTAGATCAAAGAAATTGTTACGATTTTTCACTTTCTATTCACTTCATAAGGAAACGAGAAAGTTCAATAGTTCCGAATTAAAGAAAAAGAAGTTTGAAAGGTAGGCCTCGTTGGAGGTTTAAAATGATGGGTGGCTCAAGATGATGAAGATGGAGGTTGAAGATGATGAAGGTTATGGGTGAAAATGATGAAGATTGTAAGTGTAGATGGTGAGCGAAGATGGTGAAACTTCCAGCACTAGACACGAAATAATTAAACATAAGTTATAAACGAGGGACATGCATTAGAATTTTAAAAAGAACAGGGGTACCGTATAGATTTTCTAGAAATGAGGGGTACCTTTTAGAATTGCGAAAACGTAGAGGTACCATGTAGAATTTCCCACAAATAAATTACACAGTCTAGACTCTAGACCAGTTTGTTAATTTGATTGATTTTTTTTTCTACAAATAAACGCAGGCATTGTTTCATTTTCTGAATGATTTCAAATTACTTACATGACAATATTCACAACAATTCAACATGCAGGCCCTACATGCTTGCCAAGGCCTCGACTAGCAAAGTAACAAAAGAGTACAAACATAAAGCTTCAATAGTAAAGACATACCAGTGAAATGGATTGTTGAGTCTTCCAAATTAGTACAAACGGCATACCGCCAAACTGAGCTGTTGAGTGATCTTGATCAATCCAAACACCATCTCAAAATGAGAAGTTGGGCAATCCTCCCCACTGATAATCAGATCCAAAAGGCTGATATACTTCCTACACATATCATGCAGAAGAATGTCAATTGACCTTAATGTCCATCTTACTGAACAGTGGACTGAGGGGAGTTAGTTTCATTTGGACATACCTTGGAATTCCTATACAGAATTAAGAGTTTGGCTACACTGCAGCAGTTCCCTAGAACGAGTGACCAGCTCCATTCATGTAATCTTTGATGTTCCCAAACAACTCTGGAAGTGTGGAATAAAGATGTTCCATACTGATGCCGGACGATAGGTCACAACAAGGCCTGAATGGCTGCAGAAATGAAACAAACCCATGATTATAAAAGTTAAAATGTGGCCGGAGAAGTCTCATGCACGGACATACTGTTACAATATGAGCACTATTTACCATTACCCAATTAACCCCAATGCCTCAAGGGCTCCCGGTTTCCGTAAGTAGCACGATAAGGTGGTCCGAGGTACGTAATGTCACCCTTGTTTAGAACCACAGAGAGACTCTTTCAGGATGATCAATAATGCAAATTGCGTCAAAATATTAATCAATAATATTAACACTGCTTAACAAGTGAAAAAGAAAACTAAGATGCCCTTTTTAATGCAAAAACATATATCCTGATTGTTTGGAATTGCCTCCTTTTTCAAAAAAAAAAGAGGGAAATCTTTGACAAAATAAGGAACTCTAAAATCTTTTACAAAATAGGGAATTCGAAAGAACATGAGGGATATAAAGAATAGGGATTAAACAATTTGCTAATTTTTTAAAAAATCTTCCTAGTTTGAGTAGTCCCAAAATGAAACATCTTATTTTTTGTCATCAAGAACAAACGACAAAGTCTTAGTCCCAAAATATTTACGATGAACTATGTTACTCCTCCTCTTCATGTTCCCTCGCATGCCCGAGTTCGACACTTGATATTTGGACAAGGACATGACACTTGGACACCTCATTTTAAGCAATATGCATATATTTCCTAAAACCAACCGAATCTGACCCATGAACAAACACCATTGCCGGATACTTCTAAATGAGTAACATCGATGGTAAGCAAATAAGAATCGACATATAGGACTGACATGCAAGGTAGGCAAACATTTAATAAGTGAAGGAAAGGGAAGGGACAATTAAAGAAAATTAGAAAATAAAAAAATTTAAGGAAAGGTACAAGTGAGAAAAATAAGTGCACAGAAAGAAAAAAAAAACACGATATTGAGACGGATAACAAACATCGCATGATACTATTTTCGGTCAGCCAATCCATAGGACGAATTGCCCATCATGGAATGGAGTTCATTCGTGCACAAACTAGCAGCATTCCACAAACTCGACCATGCTTTCCATTTCAAATTAAACGCCGACCATGCAACAGTTACAAAGACTTAAGTATTTAACTGCGCATTCGCAGAGCAGCTTGCCGTAAACACTATCATTAAGGGAAATTTGGCGGCAAACTATATTACCATAACAAGACCACAATTAGCTACTAGACCAATCGTCATGACGAAGGCTAGTCAAAACACTTTCAGAATTGTGAGTTTAAGAGTATGCTGAGAAGTGCCATTGTTTGCTGAAAGGAGCGCAACAATGTTTGCGCAATTGGAAGATGGGTCAAATCACATATACGTGCTAATTTCAGACTTTCAGATCCCCTATTATATTTTCTCGTGAGGATAGCTTCACATTAATATAATCTAATTTAATTATGAAGTGCAGTAAACTGAAATTAAGTAAAAGAGAACAGGGCCTAGCTCTACCTACACATGTATAAAACATTTCCAGTCTTGGTCTTAAAATGCAGTACTGATCACAGATGCGGTAAAGATTGTGACATGGGTATTGGATATCGCGAATGCAAGGTAATGGATCGCAATGCGGTCGAAATTTCAAAAACGTGTAGTAGATGCATTGAATATTTTCATCTTTCCCTTTAATATATGAAACTTAAAGAGTTAACTTCCCTACGTTTCTAGTCTATACTCTACATATTATGACCTCTTTTTTTCACATACGTGCTACATTGCAAGTACACATGTTTCCCTATATCTGTTTCACAAAATGGCTGATAATACAAATTAAGATGCGGAACTAGCAGTAAAATAACATTGATATCTTGAAAAGTCGGTTGATGAAGACAAGAGAACGGATTTTTTTCTATGGCATCACGTAACACTGACATGAAATTCTATTACATAACGTAAACGGAGCATTTTAATACCATGAAATCCAGGTCAAAAGCATGTTTGCATATTCAGAAAAGAAAATATCCCAGAGCTTTACAGGAGTACCCTTAAAAATTCACTCTTAGAATACTTAGAACACAGCCAGATTTCGTGACATAAGTCTGCCTTTGCTACTCAATTACAATAGAAAGAATGAAGGACATTTGATGATAGTAGAAACCAGCAACAAAATGGAGAAAAAAATAATTCAAATGGGACGAGGACCCTAGCCAGGAGGTGAAAACATAGAGCCACATCTGAGAGAGTAAAGCCTATTTTTTTTTTTTTTTTGACAAACGTAGTAAAGCCTATTCAGAATACAAGAACGAAAAATAAAAATAATCACTAGTTGACCATGTCATCGAGATAGTCTAACAATAAAATCTCTATGTACTACAGTAGCAATAAGTAATAACTAAAATATTTGGTATTTTGCACCTTACTGCTCTAGATTTAAAAAAAAAAATCCCTTCTAGCCTATAATAAAGTTGCGTTAATCTAAGATCAACCTGAAGCAGTTGAAAAGTGAAACCGCCACCTATCTAACAGACCATCTTTTACACATTTTACCCATATAAACAAGGAAAAGGAACTGGTGACACTTTTCAGTATGTATACTTGTTCAATCTCACTCGATTAACCGCATTTTTCAAAATCCTCCTCGCCAAAAATATCATATGGCGCTAATTGAGTGAGATGGACCAAGTTGAGCATTCTGAAGGGTGTCATGTAAAACTTATTCTGCCTGAACCATAGAAACTCAAAAGCCGTTTAATTTCGCCCTGAAACATAGAAATCACAAGTCCCAGACCTAGCTGATTATCAAGTCATAGTCTCATAGATAGAGTCTGCACCTATACATAGCCACAAGAGAATCATTACCATTTTGTAAAGACAAATAGCTAACCAAAGATCCTTATTTCATGGTATTACATGAAGGCGCAACATAGAATCATGACCACTTTGTAAAGGCTTTAAGAATAACAGCAACCGAATTTTACTGTCTAGTGAAGTGAAATTGGCCATATATAGAGAGATTGGACTACATCAACTAATAGACGACCCTGACCTAAACCAAGAGTTTCATACTACACCTTTATTACATGCAACATAACTGAATGCCAAGAAATAACATTGTTGCCCTACTCTAACGTAACAATTCTAACTATAGACAATTATTTGTGCTCAAACCATGATGTCATAATCTACCTTTGTCTTTACGGAAAAATAAATTAGAAAAATGGCTCTCCTATGACAAGCACTGTCGTGTTCGTATATTGTTTCTAACAAAAACCAAACATGATTAAAAAAATAAGCATTGAAGGGCGAGAAAAAAAAAAACATAACTTTGCTTTACTAGAGAAACTAGAACAGCTGTATGAGGACCATCAGATACGCTAGAAAAACAACCCTTAAGCCTTGCCCAAATAAAATTCACAATGATAATCCCTAGAAAATACAAGAGCCTTGCTCTTCCTATAAAGACCAATGAATAACCAGAATCATACTGAAAATGCAAGAGCCTAGCTCTTCCTATAAAGAGCAATGAATAACCAGTTTGTTTGCAAAAAGCGTGCAAACAGATATTAGAACGGCAAAATTGATTTGTAAAACAAAAAGGGTACAAGTCATTTAAAAAATAAATCAATAAATAAATTTTAAATAAAATGATAAAAGAAAAAAGTAAAAATTTAAAACTCAACCAATTCTTCAACATGAATTATTTCTCTCCACAACACCCTTTCCCTCACCATACTCTCACTAATTCCCAAAATATTCATATCGCTTTCAATCACCCTTATCCCCGTTTGTTTTGGTCGTCCCCTTCCCCTAACAATATTATCCATTCCCCAACTCTCAATTCTTCACAGGTGCCTCTGGTGCTCTACGCCGCACATGGCCAAACCACCTTAAACGGTTTTCCCTCATCTTATCTTCAATCGACGCAACACCTACTTTTTCCCGGACCACCTCATTCTGCAACCTATCATCCCTTGCGTAGCTACGCGTCCAGCAAAGCATACACATCTCACTCCTAAACACAGAGCCGCAATGGGATTTACGATTGTGAAAGCTGGAGAGTGGAGACTGGGAACCCAGATTCCTTCTTTGTTACTCTCGTTCGCAAAACAACGTAGTTAGTCACAGAGTTACATGTTGAGATGCGGACAAACAGTAACAAACATCTGTTCAGGTACATTACTCCAAAGCACACTTAATAGTTTAGACTACCTAATTTATTTTATTGACCCCACTCTTAAATATTAGTAATACAAAGCAAAAGCAGCAGCAGCAACTCAACAAGAAGTTTGGGGTCTGCTCACATGAACCGTCATTTGACATTGTTACTAAGGGAAACAATCATAAAAAGAAAAGAAAATTTAAAACTTTTCCATAGACAACCGAATTACGATGTTTTCTCCAAAGAAATATGGAGTTTGAATTAATCATTATAATATTATGTCACAAACGATAAACTAAGAAAATGCTAAAAGAGCCACAGTAGACAGAGAACCTACCTCAGGATGGACAGACGCACCGTTAAGAGCTCAGTGGAGTTGTAGAAACCTGATCAACATCCTACTATAGCATGCATTATGTATTACTGAAGCTCTCAGTCTGTGCTGCTCCCTTTGCAATGACCTGTAATGCCGTGCCTTGCATGAGCCAGCCAGTTAACTCAGGCTCAGGTTCAAAGGGTTTAAGAGGATTGAACCCCTTATCTTTGACATCAATGCCATACACAAAGGGCAGCCTGATGGAGATGGAACTCTCAGGAGGCAAAATAACTTGACATCCTAAGCTGAATTGAAGTGGCTGATCATGGTCTATAACACTGGTAGGTTGACGGGAAGCCTGTACAAGAGAAAGGAATGACATAATAATATAAAAAGGAGAAATGTAATATGCTTAACAGCTACATGTCACTAGCTTCTTAGTGCCTTCAACAATGTCTACAGTCAAAAACTTTAATCTATTGGAATGGCTAAGGGTGTTGCCGATATATGAAAGATTTACACAGACAATTTGTGAACGTGTGGGTATACTTTAAAAATCAAATATGACGCACTCCATCCTCCAGGGCATAGGAATCAAGTGAGATGCATACCTCAAAATGTACTACAGGGTTCGCTGCAATGACAATTGGAAAAGGAGGTGTAACCTGTAAAGAAATATAAAACAATATAAAGCATCAGGCATGAATTCCTCCAATGAGGTCAATCATGCATTATTTGTAAAGGTAATTCGATTATAAAAGTATAAGAGGGAACACACAAGAAACAAAGCACAGGAAACTAATCACATAGCTATGTATAGCGCCATAACCATATAGCTGGTACAAGCTTTATTACCAACGCCATTACTAGTAGCTGTCCTTCAATAATGAATTTTCACTGATCAGAAAAGGAAAATGGAGGGACAAAACAAAAGTGCGAGGAAAGGCTTTCTCTGGAACACAGACACACACACACACACACACACACACACACACACACACACACACACACACACACACCCACACACACACACACACACACAAGAGTTAAATCCTTATATAGTACAAAGAATGTTTCAAAATTAAAAGCATTTAACTATTCGGTTTAAAACACCAGAAAAAAAACATACTTGTATACAAAAACAATTTTCCTGTACACAAACTCTCCCTCCATTTTGATTCTCACACCCTTACCTCACAACCTCACTCATGATGGATCGGTACAGNGAATATGTTGTATAATGAGATAATATTTTCTATCACCCCTGTTTTTGCGAGCCAAAACAGGGGACTTCTCGTCCCTTTTCGAGTCCTCATCCGAGCAACTCCTCTCCCCTATTTTCTCTTGCTTATTCCCGAAGCATAAGAAGATATTTTTCCTATCCTAACACCTCATGAAATCCTCTCAAAACCGAAACACAATATCCTCCATTATCCTTTCCAAAAACCAACTTATCTCCTCATACACTCCATATTTCGACCAAATGCACTTCCTCATCCTTCCCCAAGCAAGCAATATTACCAGCAAACCGAACCCTAGAAGCACCCGTTCTCCATTTCTTATATAAACGAGCATACACACACACACACACACACACACTCACACACACACACACACACACACACACACACACACACACACACACACACACACACTAGCGGTAGTTTTAGATAGTGCAAAGAAGGTTTAACAAGTTGAAACGGTTTACCATTGGGTTTAGAACATTGGATAAAAGCAAAACTTGTCTAAACAAACAAATTTCCTGCGCATAAGTACTGCGTCCATTCTGATTGTCACACCATTACCTCCCAGCCTAACCCTTTGTTTGGATATAAAAAAATGGAGAAGAGAGGGAAGGGAAAGGGAAGGAAGGGTAGCGGAGGGGGAATGGAGGGAGGGAGTTTTTCCTCCAAATCTTTCCTTTGTTGAAGGGGAAATAATCTGCCTAGTAAGAGGGAAATGGAGCGATCCATTTTGCCTCCTCTCCAAATCCCTCCACCTCCAATTATCTAACTTACAAAATAAATTGCCTCCCTCCAATTCCTACCCCTCCTGTTTCCCGATTCAAACAAATGACAAGTGTACTGAGTGAAACATCAGGATACCAAATTGGAATTAACCCAAACCTAAGGGCACCAAAGTGGCACTAATCATTAATCAAAGTAAGACAATCTAATACTACTTCGTCAAAATAGAAGTTTGAAAGACCCATTTTGATTTAATCATCGTCCCAAAACCAAAGATTTATATATCTATGGCTCTGTAGGAAACAGAATTATTTTTTTATGGCCATGATTCCACCTATTTCAGTGGAGGCAAATGTTAATGTTCTTCAGAATCTAGGTTATAATGGACCAAGTCAAACAGCTCAATGCTCTTTGTGCTACTTTTTATGCACATGATCGCCTCGGCTTCACCAAGGTCCCTTGGAAATATTGCAAGGAAAGGCTTCATACTTCCACCCTCTGTCCCTTGCACTGTTTAGAGCAGCAGCCTCTTTGGAGGCACTGGTAAAGATGCTCTGATGGGACACAGTACTTATTTGACGCACATAGTAGAAGGAACCAAGATGAAGGTTCAAATGGAGCAATTATAAGTAGTCAACAGTTATAAGGTTATAGGTATCATGATTTAATGGTTTTAGTTAAAGCATCATCTCTTGACATTTTGCAACAGTCATAACAGAACAAATGTTATTGACCAGTAAAAATTGATAATAAGTAAATAGCACGCCATAGCAGCCCACACAAAAAATGGAAAGTTCAAGAGGTTAACAAAAGTGAATTATAAGAAGTCCGTGTAAATTATTGCTTTAAAATTCTGTTCCAACTTACTGACATTCAGAATGCAATATTTGGGTCACCCACTTCAACCTTTTGTACGTGATCCATATAAATATATCTACAAGTAAAGTTACATCAGTTCAGGTGATCAACATTTAAGGTATTCGCCAAAATTTAGGTCTAAGTCAACTTTTTACATAAATTACATTCTTGTATCTGCATTAACAAATACAAATTACCATCATGATGGGCTCATGAAGCGTTTAAAAACGATGCAGGGACATGAAAGTTCAAGATCTATTATACAAACTAACGTCCATCTATATATGCCATCAACCTTACGAAGGATTCACGCAGCATTTTCAACTACAATCATGCAATAACCACATAAAGCATCTCAAGTCTTGAGGTGTTTCTTTGGGACAAAAAGGGATTTCAGGCCACATAAGAACATAGAAGCAGACATGTGATGACGTGAAAGATAACATTCATGTCACCAACAGAGGCCAACTGTACTAGTTATCAATGTGTCAATTATTAAGAGACAAATCAGGAAGGTTACAGGAATAGAAACTTACCACAAAGATCCTCTGTAGTTGAGATATTGAACTCGCAAACTTCAAGTTTTGTGCATCCTTATTTTTTGAAGTGCTACAATGAGGGCAGTTCAGGTATATCGGTATATTTCTGTTTAGCAATGAAAATGCAGGCCCGTTATCATTAAGGCTGATATAATGGGGATTCTGTTGGTCTGCACCAGAGTATGATAAATCATGTGTTGCCTGGTCTAGTGGTTTAAACAAGTGTGGCAATCCGTTTACGGCAGTGTCACTGCCAGTCCTAGCTTCAGTAGGCCGTTCCAAATTGCCTACCTTCTCCATGTTAATAGTGTTACCATTAGATAATCGAGGAATTTTATTGTGACCATCATTCTTACCCAATTTCACTGGGCCTCTGTGCTTACGGTTACCATGTTCAACGGGGCGAGTACGAGGAGATTCTTCAGGCAAGGAATCCAGCTGCCCAAGCTGGTTCAAAATCTCGGGAGATAAAATATAGCGGTGGCCACGAGGACATTCATGCTCAAACCCAACATAAACTACAAAGTGCCTGCAAGTAGGACTAAACCTAGTTTTTCCACTATCAGTAATACTGACTTCAAAAGCATTACTAGCATTATTCGCATCAAGTGGGACCACACTCTTACTGATATCTAGCATAGAGTTGCCATCACCGTGGCTATTGTCCCTTCTTGTCTTAGAATTTTCTGAACCTGCTGAGGTGATTTCTTTCGATTTTCCAGATATTTGAAAATCACCACTGGAGATAATAGTTTGCACAGTGCTGGTAACTTTTGCAGTCCTCTTACCACCTTTACCAGGACCAGCAATTAATTGGGCCTTGGGCTGTAAAGGAGGAAATGCTGAATTAGAATTTGATCCTGCAACGACCTCAGAAAAGGCCTTTCTCATTGTAATATTTGGAAGGCCTTTACCAAAGCTAATCTTGTTTTCAGAATGTGAAAAATTCACAGCCTTCCCATGGCCTTCACCTCCAGTTTGCAATTCTCCTGGTTCTACCGCCGCTTTATTGCTTTTCTTGGCATCCTCAGCTTCAGTTGATACTATCTTTAAGTCTACTTTGGAACTTGCAGACCCTTGCCTGAGAGCATTAGCAAATGAAACACTTGGGGGATTATCGTTCTCGAGAACAATAGTCCATCTTAAAAGAAACTTCTCACTGGGAGAAAATCCAGCTTGGAGCAATCCTTTAGAAGGTTCATAGTACCTTGCACCTCCAAGACGAACCAGAGTCCACGGAAAAGGTTGAAAAAGCCGACTCTCATATAGTTTTGGCAGTTGGAGCATGGGGAGAAGGTTATCACAGTCGGGAAAAATATTAAATTTGACGTTAGCAGTTTCAATGTCAAAAGGGTCATCTCGTAACTTTCGAGAACGGCCACAAGCACAAGCATGAAGGAAAACATATCCACTTTTATGTTCCGTGGCCGTCGCCTCCGCGGAAAGATTGTCATTTTCAATATCATGCTTTTGGTGCATGCATGGTTTTCCGGTCAAACTAATTGCATCACATAATTGTCTCCCAGACTTCCATATTGAAAGGCATTCCTCTTGCAGTTTTTTCACAAATTCTTGTACACATGAGCCCTTCACCATTGACAGGAAGGCATGCAGAGCTTTTTCCAATTGAGCTTCGTGTACTGAAGTAGGGTAGCAAGGAGGCAAATCTTTCAGATAAACTTCTTTAGCAGCTGGTAGAGCTTTCAAGCACCACAAATATGAAAATTTTCTGTTAATCCCCTTCCCACTCTCTAATTGAGATACCGCAACATCCGGAGGATCCACAGGTCTTGCAGCAACCCCTTCAACAAGAGGTGGAGCACCATTTCTTTGCCGGAATTTCCTTCTGATTGCATAAGTCTCATCAAGAGAAACGGATTTTCCAAGTAAAATTCCTTTTAAAATGAGATGGCTGGAAGATATCCACATCTCCAAGCTGGGAAGCTCAGGAGTGGTGGTGAGCCTTCCAGAAGCAGCGGATGCCGCAGCTGCTGCAGCTGCGGCAACAGCAACCATACCAACACCTGCAGCTGAGCCACTGTTGGCATTTGTAACCAACCCTCCTTTCCCTCTTAGGATATCAGTCTGCTTATTGATGAATTCCTTTAGAGTCAAAATGTCCTCCTTCATCCCGTTTTGACTATGAATTTCAAGTAACAGAGAATCTGAAGTCATCTTTCCACTCACAACATCCTCCACGAGACTTGTTGCATAATCGAGAGACGAACCCCTTCGGATACCAGAGCTGTCTAAAAGCACAACAGCTCTAGATGCGTCTAGTGTCAACAATGGAGCTGAACTAGAAATGGACCCACTTCTTGATCCTGTAAGGCTACTGTTTTCGGAGACAGTAAGGGGCCGGCATTTTTTAATCAAGAAACGTATTTGTGTTTCAAGAGAAGAAAGCATTTTCTTACTCAAACTGCTTTCAGATTTATTTGCTGGCCGAGATAGCACTACGACAGAACTAGAACCCTTCAGGGACTGATTGGACCTAACCATGCTACTCGTGCTCGACTGACTAGATGACGAAGCATCATTTGACTCCTCGTATGCAGCACTAGAGTTCACCATTTCCGAGAAATCATCAACAAAAGCAAAGAGAGTAACAGGGGTACATTGTCCAGGAAATAAGGCTGGATACAAACCTAAGCCTGACATGACAGATATTGGAGAGTTGTTACGACTTGAGATGTTGCTGCCTCTTCGTGGAGAAGGACTCTTGGATGATGTTGCTTGAGTAGGACGTGATGACGACGATGAAGGCCTACCAAGTGATGGCAATATACTATGTGACCTTAAAAAGGGTACTAAGGCATGTTTTGCAGACTGCAGAACTCGCAACATTTTCAAATTCTGGGTATCAAAACTTGCGCCCTCTTGGATATAAATAATTACATGGCATACCTGCAATTGGGTTGCAAATTATGCCTTAATGTCGTGGAGTTGAGTAACAGGCATGAGCAATGGCTTCAAAACCAGCAAACTATTACAGGAATCAATAAAGTTGCTATTTCAATTAATTCAGTGCAACCTTTCTTGTTAGCCTTGTACAAAAGCGGAAGGAGATAACACAATGACACTAATACATCAGTAATTATTTCGTCACTTGCCTATTATCAGTCTATCACCCATTCTACTTATTGGTCTGAAAATTGACCCTATAGTAGAAGTAACTACATAGATTCATTTACAAAAAAATAAAATAAAATGAAATGAAAACAATTAAAGATAGAGTGAGGAGTGCATTTAAAACATTGTCGAAATTTTATCTCCTATAATAAGGACAAAAGAGTAAGACGTCAAGAAGTCCCCATAGTGGAATAATCAATTCCTCGTCTCACAGTTAGAACATCTTACCCCAGTTGTATGTTACCATTAACTAACCATAGGGTTATTGAACATGGAGTAGAAGTAAACATTTGTGCCTTTCGGAAATACATCTGTATGGAAAAAACACACGAATTTCTATACATGATTACATGGGAACTCGAGCAAATAGGCAAATACCGTCCGTATTATCCATTGACATAATCTTAAATATAAAGCAACATTGTAGTTTGGAACGGAGGAAACTTTCTTTTAACTTGACATAACTCCCATTTTGAACTCAACCATTATCATCCCCGATGAAAGCCAAACTTCATACTCTCACAATTCAAAGAGATTAACTGAATTGACAATCTAACATCTCCATTTAATCTCTAAATAGGGTCTAAAATGTCAGTCATCTCTAAATAGGGTCTTGAAAACAATTTCGCTACTAACTCTGTAAATGCAAGTTAACTAACTACAACTTCTTACTTTCCTCTATTACCTCGACAAAAATTACTCTCAAGCAATTCAAGTTATTAGGAATAAATATAAATCTCGACCACCACAACACCGCCAACAATGAGCAATAAATCAGCTACTGCATTGGCAACTTAGAAACTTCGACTCATCTCTACCTAGAGAAACAAAGCGCAGTTCTCTGATGGAAAACTCCACCAATTATACAATACATGCTTCAGAATGTTATAATTGTCCAGTACACAAAAGCGCGAACCACATAAAAACAATCACTATACTCCATCCAATTAACAAATACTCCCTCTTTCCCGATCATTTGTTGTCCTTTTCCATTTTGGGTGTCTCAGTCATTTNNTTTATTCCACTTGTCATTTAGTTATTGGCCATCTCCCCCTTTTCTTGGTCTATGTGCCAAAACCAAAGAACAACAAATGACCGGGACGGAGCCCCTTTTCTGGGTCTTTGTGTCAAAACCAAAGAACAACAAATGACCGGGACGGAGGGAGTACAATTCATACTCAAAGCGAAATATAATCAAGAAATAGGAAAATCAATACTCGTAGCTGTATAATTAGGTAAGTATACATACAGTGAACATGAAGAGCATGGCTTGAAGATCCCCAAACTCAAGGTCATCAACAATGGAATCGAAGTCGGAAACCTTGCGCATAGCAGGACAATTAGTAGAAGACAGTTGAAGAAAGACGGTAGCAGTATCTGCATCATGATAATAGCTAATTCTACGGCAGTCAAACCACTCCTTAGCGTAATCATTAGCTTCATCCTCGTCGCCGTCGGAGAAGGGAATAACGAGTGGCGTGTCGCGGCGGCTAGAACCGAAGATATCGGCGTCGATTATTCGATTAATGAGGTCCGAGACGTCGGTGCGGCGCCGGGATATGAATCCGACGACGGCGACACCGGTGGACGGTGGTTGAGGTGGCGGTGGTGGAATGGGAGATGGTTGGGAGTGCGGCGGCGGTAGAGGCGGAGGTGAAGGAGGAGGGCGAGTAAGGACTCGCATTGAAGTGGTGGGGTTTGGGTTCTTGGACTTGATGTGGGTGTCCATGGTTTTGCCAATTCTAGTTCGATGACGTGCAGATGCTGTCCGGATTTCTTCCTATTTACCTATAGCTAGTCTTGCTTATGACGGGCTAGTCCGGTCACAAGCTTGTCACCTCTCATAAAAAGGGAGAGGGGACAAGGTGGAGCACGTGCTTCTCACCCACCTCTTAATGGGCATTTTGTAAGAGGAAACGATATCCGTCACAAACTTGTGACGGATATCGTCCGTCTTCAATGAGATCTAGTGTTTACCTATTCGGGTTTTTTTAGCGAATACTCCTATCATTTCATTAATAAAAATCATAAGATATTTATTATATGAAAAATGTGCCGAAATACTAATATATAAACGGAATTATTTTTTTAGATATGAACTTTATACTTTTACATGTATTTTTTCATTAAATTAATTTCCATGTTATATACCCTTTTTGCTAAAGCTAATCAAATTAACTCGGTCTTATATACTTTTTTCCCTAAAATCAAAATTGCTCTAAAAACGTGACAATGGATCATAACTCTCTAATTATCTAAGTATTTTAAATATGTATCAATTATTAATATGTTGTGTTGAAATTATTGGGGTTTATCAATTAATAAAATTAGCATGTTTAGTTCTTAATCAGTTACTAGTGTAAGATCCCGCGCGAATGCGCGGTAAATATAGGCCTTCTAATTTTTAGCGTATTAGTTATAGATTTTAGATTTATATCTCGCCAATTTTTATAAAAAATAACTAAT
>LHUT01003564.1:0-15589 GCA_001412135.1 Silene latifolia subsp. alba
AGGGCTGTATTTATCATTACCGTTACTTTTATTATGTTCACAATTTAGGTTGAAAACAATCATTAATTTGAACTGAATTTAATGTCTACTTTCGTAACTTCGAATAAATGATTTGATTATTACGTATTTTCTAGAAGGAATAAAATTTCCAATTCATAGCTTTTTTTTTTTTGTGACAGAAGGAGAATAACTTACATTATTGTAACAAATACAAAGTAAGCTACCCGACTAGGTAGCACCAGACACTCAACTAGATCTAGCGCTACAAAGCCATACATAGAGATTACATAACCTTTATTTAAAAGTAAATCTACAACATTAAAATAAGCAAGATTAACAATGGTGGAATGACTAAAGACGTCAGCTTGGCCACGAAGGTTGATATCATCTTCATTAGCACGGAGGACCCCCAAATACCGTCGGTACATACAAACGACGGACTGACAATAACAAGGTGTACTTACGTTCTTGCGAAAAGAGCGCAGAAAGAAAAGATGAAAAGCAAGACGAAGTCTGCCATCGACGGAGATAAATCTCCTACACCTTAGAAACCGCACCCATTGATCATAGGACAAACGGACCGAGAACTCCAACATGCAAAGAGTAACACGGATCCCTTGACACACAAGCACCTCAACACCAACACCATTTATGGCCCCTGGCTTACCACTGAAAATACGACTAAAACTCCTAGAGAAGGAGGTTATTATAAGATAAAACACAGACTAGAAAAATGAAAAGATGAACCATACAACAACAAGAGGACCACCTTCTCCGACCCCAACCAACACCACCACCGAAACCCCAAAACCACCCTACCGAACACGCCTCAAGCAGACAGACCCGAACCCCAACACCCATGACATCGCTCCAACCTAGCAGCATACGGACTCAACACGCCATCCACGACGGACACAACATACCCAACAAACATCATTCCACTGAGACTCCAAATTCCAGACGGACCCCCCAGGACCATCGGCACACATGCAACACTACCGACCAAAGACACCAAAGACCGACAATAAAACCGAAAAAGAGACCGATCTGGTGGGGGAGGGGAAACACCAGATCGTCCCTAGACCACCACCATAAACAAAAAAAAAACCACCAGGATGAGCTATGCTTATCGACCAGACGAATGACCAATCAAGGACACAGTAATTTACCAGGGGTGGGGAAAGAGACGAGGGAAAGGGGGACACCCCAGGGTTGCATGCTACGCTTTCGATGACAGGACAGGAGAACAGCGGAACGGAACGACCTCAGATCGACCACACGAAACACCATCCTAGCCCACCGGACGATCAAGATGGAAAACAAGATCCGAAAAAGGAGGGAGCTAAATCAGGCCATGGGGGACCGCAGAGGAGAGGAACCGTGTTCTATCACCGGAGATAGGTCAAGGAAGGACCCCATCTCCGACGATGGTAGGGGGAGAAGGAGGGGGTAGATGGTTAGGAGAGGCGACGGATCAGATGAAAATTCAGGGTTTTTTGTTTAGAGAGAGGGAGGAGGTTATTTTAGAGAGAGAATGTTGGATGGTTATTTTTTTTGGCAATGTCCCAATTCATAGCTCAGACCACCTTCTTAGGCCAAATCTCAGAGTAGATACATTTCTCATAGCTGTTGGCGACCTTTGCCAAAATTATGTAAGGTGCATTCCATTAGTTCTAAAATTGCATATTCAACTAGCTTAGTTGGTAAAAACCGTAAAATTATGAAAAGTGGTGTTCATGACATGGATTTAGACCCCACCAGCATTAAAATCACCCTTGTAGCTATGAACGAAAATCCTACCTTCTCTCTCAACTTGGCTTGGGGCCAGTAAAAACATCCTTGCAGTCTTTATTTAAGAATTAAGATATAGTAGTGATACAATTTCTCATCAACTTTCATCACACAGACAAAAGCCCCAGCCAAAAGCGCCGAAAAATTCAATCTACTCAGCTTATGGCTAGAAAAGCAGTCGTATATATGAAAAAGAAAAGAAAACCGAACATCTCTGGGTATTCCACATATACACCACCAACCTCATAGTCTAACACTAAAGATTACAAGTCATATTACAAGAAATTGTTTTGGACCATCGGATTTTGAGAACATACATGAGGCTCAATGCATTCAGCATGTACTTTCGCTTCAAATTTACTAAGCCGAGAGAGAGAGAGCAGCGTAACAAAACCTTGATGAAGTCAGCCAAACAAATCTTTGAACAAGTTGGGATTTTGACTTGTCGGTGTCACACCCATTTGCCTCACAAGTGCATCCTTCTGCAATGCTTCCTTCAAGTTGGGGCCCTTGCCTCCTTGCGATAATACAGTGTCTTTATTATCAGGAGCGATAAAGCCAGCTTGCGAGCTCATAGAACTATCTCCATACAGAGACAAAAGGTCAGATTCTTTGGCAGAGTTGTTGGTACTTGAATTATTTGAAGATACTGCACTTTGATCGGGCTCCAGAAGTCCTTCCAATTGCTTAAAAGGATCATATACTGATTTAGAATCACCGACTTCATCAGGTTCACCCAAATCAAGTAGGTTTGGTACAGGTGGTTGTGGGGTTGTCTCTTGGGATTTCTCAACAACATTGCTGGCAGCTTTTGACGGCTTGTGGCTCGAGGAAGACTGCCTTTTCTCGGTTTTAGAGCTACCACCAAACAGAGAAGCAGCAAGCTTCTGTTTTTCCGAAGAAACTTCCACTTCCTGTTTCTTGTATTCGTAGGAAGATGGTCTTTTATCAGGTTGTGAAGTACCATTCACTGCATTCTGAGATGATGTATTCGAGGTTGAAGGTGATGGGGAGGAGTAACTTGGCTTTCCCCATTTCTTTTGAACACCATCGAGTCGTAGTCTGATTTCATTTGACCTAGAATCTTGCTGGATTTCTCTAGTATATGACGGCTCAGGTACGTGGACGAGCTCAGTAGAGGGCAAGTGTGAAATTGGAGTTGGGTTCGGCTTCACGACGGGCTTTGGAAGCTCATAGGCCTCAAACCTAAGCCCATGAGCAGATGATTCATGGTGCTCTTGAGTTCTGAAGTTATTGATACTTGGAAGTCCAGAACGGTGATGTTCGGGAATATATGGTTGAGCCCCGTTTTCAAGAGACTGCTGCACATAACTGTTGAGGAATGAGAGACTTTTGTCGACCTGTAGGTAAACCAATAGTTATCATTTCACGCAAAATCAAGTAAGAGAAATAGTCCTAAGAAAAGAGTGATCAATTTATGCAAACTATTCAAAATTCCTAGAAGCTATGGTCGTCAATGTTAGAACCTTGATTGATGTAATAAATGAGATATTAAAATTATATCCAACAAATAAAAGGCAAAAAATAAAAAGCCCACACCAAATGAGTGGTTAAGCACATTACCTCAACATCCTCACAGCTCGCATCGAAAGGCAAAATACTTTCAACAGTTTGAGTATCCAAACTGAGGACTGCTTGCAGCTCATATGCACGCTGCTGCAAATCTGTTGAGTGGGATGCTGATAGATCTTCAATCAATGACTGACACTGAGAAGAAGCCAAAGTGTAGAAGAAATAATATAAGAGTATAAGAACTACAATTTGCAACCTTAGTTCAAATTCAATAACAAAAAATAGTTAAATACAGGTAATAAGCTGCACAACATCGACAGACTTCACCTACAACTTGAAATAAATATTGCAACTTCCAAATGAATTTGGGGATGAACAGATGCAAAGAACTGGTTATTAGCTTGTGGCCAAAATAAAATTTCGCGTGTAAAAAAAGGTGATTGAGCATCCACAATAGTAACGTGACCATAGAGAGGCAAACATAGAATAATCCCATATCTTGGTCAGAAATCAGAGCTGCAGAAGTCTACGAGCTACAGAACCACATTTAATGAGATAAGGACATAAAGCGAGACATTACTTATAAGAAATTTCCTAGATGGCAATTTCACCATAAGGATCATGGTTCTGTGAGATATAAGATTCTTTTTATACCGTAGCATTTATGTTAAAAGTATATGTTTATGCAATTGTAAAATCACATACTATTTCCATTACAAAATAACCGATCGCTATCAGAAGGGTATATATTAGGAAAATGTTGGAAACTAAGTAATATTCATTCCCCTACATTATTAGGATGTACTAGTTTGCGCTTTTGTAATTCATATTATGGTACTTTAGAAATGCTACTCTAGTATCTTGCACAAGAGTGTCACAAAATATTTTCAGATAAACCAAAAGTCAACGTAATTGAGAGTATTATTTTTGAAACCTCGCACTTTTAACATTTAAAGTCAACGTAATTGAGAGTATTATTTTTGAAACCTCGCACTTTAACATTTAAAGTCAGCGTAATTGAGAGTATCCAATTCCATTATACAGCCTAAATCTGCAGATTTCTTTTAAGGTATGATGAGTTCAAAGTGGAGCTAAAAATACGGTGGTAGCTTACAGAGCTTGGGTAATGTTCAGGTCGGATTCAAGGTTCCATGGTACAAACTTTGCCTTTTAGCATGACCAATATGGATCTTGGGAAGTTGGCTTTCATAGCAAGAAAATATGAGACGCCTACCCTCGACTCCCTTGGCACGTGCCCATGCCGAAGTACATATACACATTCTAGGATTTAAAACGTCAATTTTGCAGGGCACAATATTCCATTTTTAAGGAAAAGGCTATTGAGATAGAGTAAGGATATTGAAGAAAATGAGAAGTCCTTTCAATGGTTACAGATCACCCCCAAAATGATGTGCTAAGACGTAAAATAGGTATCTATAGTCCAGCAGCCTTGGCCCATAAGGAAGCTCAGTACGCAACTTAACCTCAACATATAAAACAATTCAATATGGCAGTATATAAAGTCAAGACTGGAAGTTATGCTACCATCAATTGACAGCCACTCACCAGTCTCAAGGATCTACGGCATTCTACTGATTTGGATCCCGATAGTCATATAACCATTTTACTTAGCTGGTTATCATATCATAACATATAGAGCCATGCATCGTATTAAAATTATCTCATGCGGAGTATTCTGAAAACAATCTAGAGATGACTGATAATCAAACCAATAATGAAATAAAAACGATTTATAGTCGAGGAAACTACCTCGGGAAGTAAATCCACTTTTCTTCCTGCTGCTTTCTCAAATGCGTATATCTTCATAAGCGCTGTAAGTGCATATGCCTTCACAATGAAAAGGGAAGGAATATGTCACTACTTATCAAAGTTAGAGAAAATACACAAAATTTTGGATTACTATACACGTCAAAATTCACAAAATTACAACTCTTTACTACTAATACCCATTTTATATTTCGTTTGCATAGCTGTACCCTAGTTCGATGAAGGATCACAATTATCTCTGACGGCCATAAAACAATTAGTTTCCTTCCGGATATTTCAAATCAACCAAAGTGAAAAACAAGGGTAGTTGTCATTATAATTTGAGGCTCAAACGACTAACGCTAGTAATATAATTAATAGTAAACATATCAATATAAAGACTTTTATGTTGCAGTTATGTTGAAGAGTCTCAGGATTGTATTAAGGCCCAATTAGTATCCAAATATTACTTTCTACCGTTACAGGTGAGTTGCCTAAAGATACCAACCAACCGGCTTTGCTCACACCAACAAGCGGTGATAAGAGACTTTTAACATAACCAAATCAATTTCAATAATTAAATAATTGATTGTCTCTAGTAGCTACCTCGCAGCCTCGCCTCAGCCATTCAACTGTTTTGCCTCTCTCAGTTTGCACTCGGATATCTGTTTAAGTTTATTACTCAATTCCAGAAGTACAATAATGTGTGTATACACTAGAAGTGCACGTTTTTTCAGTGCAGAGAGCTTAATGTTTCAGGATCCCAAAATGTGTATAAGCCAAGCTGCCCACAGACAGGAAGTCGATACAATATCCAACAACATTTTCATCTGTTTTCTTTCACTCATAAGAGTAGCTGAAAATCAGATGATACAGAACATCACTGGAGCCAATGACAGACTTCCCAATAAAGGTGTAACACTGTAAATTGAAATTCTTGAAAATAAAAGCTGCAGTACCTTCACAGTGTCATCTGTTGAATAGCCTTCTGCCACATCACAGAGCTTGCCAGTAATGTACGAAGCAGAATGTTTTCCATACGCAGTTCCATATTCACCCAACACCCAGCAAATAACCTATAAAAAGGGATATCGAATACCGTGAATTAAGGACAACTGTTTCCAGAAAAATCTTTGAAAGCATATATGACAGGACAGCAGAACAAGAAATAGAACAACAATTGATGAATGGCAGCTCAACAGCATAATGGAATCGCTTGTCAAGGTCAATATCGAGCCTATCAAGTGAAAGATACTGAAGTGTAGACGTGTTATTCAAAATATGATGTCTCAGATAAGGCAGATGCAAAGCAGCATAAATGGGGTGCTCTGAGGTATTAGTATAGGCGTGAAGTATTTCTTACTTTTCCTTTGTAACAATTGCAACCTTTTTGAGCAAGTTTAGGATAGGATTAATTCATAATCACAACTATTACCTTTTCTATACCTCATTTTCAAAACTCCCCATCGTTCGAACTGTTCTTTAGAATATCTTATCTTCTCTGAACATTTTCTTCCAACTTCCCAATAGAAGTCAATATTGGCAAAAATAAAGACACTTTCAGTGAATTTCAATCATGAATGGTCTTTCCTGATTGATAGCAAGAAAGTGTGTTTATTTCGGCCAAAATTGGCTTTTGGTAGGAGTTTGGAAGAAATGTTCGGAAAAGGTCGGAGTTTCGTTAAAAAAAAAAAATACAAAAGGTAAAAGTTTGAAAATGAGATTGAGAAAAGGAGTGCTTACAAATTAGTCAATTAACTCTTTCGGATATGCTAGAAAATAGTAAAAAAGCCTTGGTCCCAAATGATTCAGGATCGACTAATATGAACCCTCATCTGGAACCGTCAGTGAGATTTGGTAAACAATGAAAAAGGAAGAAGCTCACTTGGAGAAATGTGGATGGCAGCTTTGGCTCGCCAATAATTCGTAAGTATGACTCAACCTGCCCAAGCAAAACAGAAGTAAATCTAAGAGAGCTGTTTTAGAGATATCTAAATAAAAGTTCTCGACCATCATCACTTGTGAAACCATCCATAGCTGCCAACTTCCCAACATACAACAAGGTTTGAAAAAAAATACTATTATTGATACATACGAGATAATATTTTTAAAGGGGCGCGAGAGGAAGACACTCAGGTACATAAAGACCCCATGGGAAATGACTCCCATGTACAAAAAGACGCCTTCAAGGTGACAGCCAACTACAAAGAGGAAGACAGATAATTATGCTCTCAAACTATCATGGGTAATCTTGTTAAAAGAAGAGAAGAAAAACGGGGCTCTTCAACAAGCATGGAATATAAAGCAGCGCCTCATTCAACCAAAGGAGCGAAAAACCAGCATGGGTGCATGGCCATGTACCAAGAGAACAAAGAGTTGGATCGTAGTACCCTAAAAGGTGGCCCTTCATAACCAGGGTTTCCAACTATTTTAAGGGCACAATTATCAAGATAGTAATCACACGAATAGCTGAAATGAAATTTTCTGCGGTCCTAAAGGGGATTGTTCAAAGTTCTAACTTCTAACCCATCACTTTCAAAGTTCTAGATGTCTGAAAACACCTTTCAAAGAAAGGATACATATTCTTAACATAGTTGACTTTTTTCTTCATCTAGTTTACCATGAATACACTAAGCTCTAAATCTTGAGTGCTTCTCACTTGTCTGTTTCATTTTTAAGACGAAAGCTGATATCCTTCCAACGAGAATATCCACCACCTCATCAATAACACCAGGAAAAATGACCAACAACATACCCAAGTGCCTCAAGATTTCTTGCCTATACTAAGGTAAGATCGTAAAGAGGGTCAGATGTACTTAAGTCTCAACACAAAGTGGATGTTTACAAATGATAGATTTTCATTAAACAACTGTTATTCAAAGGGATCCGTCGGCATAACAAGGCATTACAAAGGACAAAAAGCTCTAATTAAAACTTGCATAAAACAGAAAGTAAAAAAGCGTGGAAGGACTTATTTTATTTTTCTAAAGGGCGGACACCAGGCACTCTATCAAGTATCAAGCCTACTAATCTCACATCAAAAAAGTTAGACCACATGGATTCACCAAGCTCCAAGCAATATTATCAATCATGATAATCTCTCCACCACCTTAAACAAGTTCATCAACCCTATTCCATACTTCTATTCCGACTTATTTGTATATCCTCACCTCCTTGATAAGCAAAACTAGAAGGCTTTCCAACATGAAAACTTGAACATCTTACTACATCTAAAATGTATCAAAACAGTCAACTCTTCTGCCTACCCATAAATCACGGGACTATCTAAGCAGGAGTGCAGGACATATAAACAGGGACTGGGGGAGGGAGTATGACAAATAGGAAGATTAATCTTTTAAAAAAGATCCAAAAGCTGAAGCTATGAAAAGGTATAAAGAAGAAAAGTCTCGTTAGCTTTCCACTAATGCAGAATGAACTTAGGAAATTCCAATCATAAGCCAAGCTGGAAGTGAACGATAAGAATTGCACAAAAACAGAACTTAATCACTGATATCAGTAAATGGGACTCACAGCGGATAATCTCAATTGACTATCTGTGTTATCGTCATCCTCCCCAAATCCCTCGGCAATAAGACGCATTAAGTTGTGTGCGACCTTTATATTTACCAAATCACCTGCATGCTCAAAGACTTTGTTCATCGTCTGGAAAAGCGAAAGCCCAAACATAGCCACGATTAGAAGATGTTAAACAGATTTAAGGCACCAAGCCACAAATATAACACAAAACATACCTGAATAAACCACTGATTACTTGGGGCAAATTGCTCGGCAAGTTCAACACACCTGGAAGCTATTTCAGTTTTGTAATGACTATCATTGATACTTATCATGTAGTCAATCATACGGTCAACAATTACTTCCACGTTGGATGACTTGGTCATTTTAAACAGAAGTTCAAAAGTTTTTCGCTTCAGCGTATCGTCTGGATCCTGTAATGTAAGATCATCATCATCAGGATATAAGACGGATAAAACCGAATATTTCCACCAAAGAAAATAACTTTATCTACTTCAGACAAATCATTAAACATCAAATAAAATTGCTCTTTGTGAGAAAACATTCACAGGTCACAAACATCCCTAACATGACTAAACAACCATTAGCTAAGAATCTAAGATGATGTTTTAATGTTCAAGACTTTATGAGTCCCTAGAAATACAGAACTTTGAATCAGGTGGACATAATGGCAAAGATATGCAATCCTTTTGTACGGGACACAGCTTTTAATTTGACAATGTACAAAGAGCTACTGATTCAGTTTACTTCTACATACAGATATTTGTATATAAAAATATCAAAAAATATAACATATACTCCCTCCGTCTCACCATTTCTTTACGTTTACTTTTTCACACTTGCCTATGTACATTTTGTTTTGTTCATATCTTTATTTACATATTATTAAAAATTATAAAAGTTTGATATTCTTAATGTACTGATTAAGACGATTCAAAAAAGATCTCACATAGTAACATGACTATATTTTATGTTATATATTAGGGGTATTATATTAGAGAATCTCTCTACTCATGAACAGTGCCAAAATGTAAATGTAAAGAATTCATTGAGACGGAGGTAGTATATAATTGTCAAGTGTAATTTTGGTGGCTAATGACAATAGACATAATATTACATATTAAATGTTTTCAGAAGGATTACTTCCTCCAGCACATGGAAATTATGGATGGCATTGGCATATTTACTCACTACTCACTAAGTTATTACCCCCCCCCACCACCACCCAGCACCCCCGCGCCCCCCCCCCCCCCCAAGCCCACCCCACANTCCTATTTTTTATAAAAAATTTTTGATTTGTCTTGGAGGGGGAAAAAATCCCTTGAAATTTAAACAACCCCCCCCCCCCCCCCCCCCTCCCCTCCCAAAACCCTCATCCAGACAAGGCCAAAACGTAGCTCACACTGAACAAAAATCACAGCTAACTAATCCACTTGCTGAATATTTTAGTTTCTTCATTCTAAAGTTGGTTCTAAAGGAAATGATATTCAGGCAATTCAGAATTTATGTCTCGCCTGCACACCAACATAGAAAGAGATCAAGAAACACTTAAGGGATTTCCAACAAACTATTAGCCACTACAAGTTCATTGCAAGTGATGCCAATGCCTATAGTCTGCAAACAGAGAACTTTATTCCTTTATACAGCTCATTTGTATCAAAGATATCAAACAATACAAAGGAGACATTCCACTGCAGTGAAGATATCAATATTAAAATGAAAGTGCCTCGCTCTAAAGCAAAGGCCCGGTACTAGTCGAATATACGGTTTACCCAAAGGGACTCTGGTGCAAGTGGATGCGTTTGAGCCAGATTCCAATCAAAAGCTGCAATGCTTGTCGCACCAATAAGCTACTTAAAATTACTAATCTCATATTATACAAGCCTAACAAGAATCAAAGAGCCAAATCCTCGAGTTCTACCTTTCAGAACAATCACACTCCATCTCCCATCTTTGGCCATCATCCTTACCACTAAATTATTTACTTCAGAAGATAAATAAGAATATCATAGCAGATTAACAAAGCAACTGCTAGCGACATAAGTGATGTTTTCCTTAGAAAAATCATCTCAAGTATTCAACAATACTCGTGACTTGCGGGATTAGGCTATATTTAGCCACCATTGGTAGCTAATCTTTAAACCACTAAGAAACATCGAATCATGAGCAAGAACTTATAACCCTCTCATGTGAAAACATAACGCCTTGCTTTCTAAATACAGTTACAAACTGGAGCGAACATAATATCTCCAAAAACGTGAAGAAAAAGCCTAGCACATGTATAAAATATTTCTCACATGTATAAAGTACTTCTCGCGAAAAAGCCTTAGCAGGAGATTGACATGTTAAGCAGCAATATAGGACTGAATGGGATCCTACAAACATAGAAGCTCCTAGTTCCCATCAGATTCAAAAGTACAGCCGTTGATGAACAGAGCTATGGAGTACATATTAACAAAATGCAACTGTTCTCACCTCAAGACAGTCAATCACTGCCAGTTGATGCTGTTCTGCAACTTCCGGGCTTAGCTTTATCAGCCGACCAAGGGCATCAATACCCATGTATTTCAAATTATGACTATCACTCTGCTCAAAAATTAAAATAACAAAAAAGTTAAAACAATATTTATGTAGACATCAATAACATATTTCTAATCAATTTAATGTTCCAAAATAAACCTTTAAGAATCTTGATATCGCATCAGCTGCAGCTTCCAATAATTTTGCACTGGGGTATATCGCAGCAGCACAACACACACTCTCATAAAGAACGGCATTTCCTATGTTGCTTGATGAATCTGCCTTCCTAATCAAGTCACCCACGACAGTGTACATCTGCCCACTTGCATGCTTGTCACCACTACCTAGTAGTGCCAGAATTTTGAGCAATTTGATCTGCACAATAACGATGTCAAAGGAAATAAAACTACAGACAGTGGTTTTCAAAATAGAGGTAAAATTGCATTATTGCAAAACATATAATAGACTAACTGGATTTGAAGGACCACGAGAGTGTAATGACGGTTCATGCACCACAGCTATCAAAATTAAATTATTGCCAAAATCGACCAGCATGAGCTCCTAATTTATCCAAGCTCAAAACTTGTCTACAATAAAAATAGCATACCTGAATAAATGGAGCAGGCATCTGATGATAATCATAGCTTTTGGGCAATCTTCTCTCAGCAACTTGTTTCAGAATGCTGACAAAGCTTCCACCCAAATCTTTGTAGGAATTGGGGTCTATCATAACAAGATCAAACAAGGGGCAAAGAGCGGCCCCCATGACCGAGGGATCGTTATCAGAAAGCTTCTGCAACAGTGAAAACAATATATTGATTCAATTGTAGAGCAGATCAAATTATAGACATGGCCATTCAAGCAAAATAACATAATTGGCGAATAAGGATTCTCTGATACCTATTAACATCATTGAAGAAGCAACTTAATTACAATTTCACTTCAGTGGTCTCAGGATTTTATCCCTAATTTCTAAGTTTAATGATTACAATTTTGAAAGAGTGCTCCATGGATTCTAGAAATGCCATAGGAACCAGCTCGCCTTTCGCTCTCCCTTCACTTATGTATGCTTACTCCCCACTTCTTTGCTGCCTACTGGCTACCGCTTCTCACTAAGTCAGCTTTCCTTAAGATCTAAAGTTCATGACAACATCCAGCTTATTAACACCTTAAGTAAACTATGGTAAAATATTACTCAATTGAAACTCGGCCTTTTGTGAATATACTTATAGACTGTCCGAATATATTTGTAGATTGTTTGGACTATTATTTGCTTACTACCTCAAACTTCAACCTCCACAACACAACTTCTCACCCTTCTAGAGCTGCTCACTATATTTTAAATATTTTGCTAGAAAGAATTTTCAATCTTCATAGATTTGGCTCCAACTAACTGGAAACTACACAGCATACTTAAGAAAACTAGAATAGAAGCACAAACGTAACAAACATGCAGCTCTAGTAGTACACAGATGATGAAAAAAACATCAACTATATTTCCTTAACATAGTTATCCTCCTAACATTCCAATTGTCAGTTCGTCGCAAACCTATTTAATCGCACATGGTTGTTGAAAAAGCGCATACACCACACTGCTTAAAGCTATTGATTCAATCTTCACAGTTCTAGTCCGACAATCAAGCTTGAAACTACACAATATACTTAACAAACTAGTTAGAACTCCCTAACTTGCCAAAATTAGACAGACACGTGATTCTTACTGTACATACTTGATTCAGTTCACTAAATCAACATTCTAAAGTTCCAATCATCAAGATTCTAGGTAAAAACCATACTTCACACAGTTTGCAGGCTATTATTAGATCACAACACCAATAAAAACTCAACAAATACAGCATTCCAAAATTGCAATCAGCGACTCAACAAAATCCAACACAAAATCAATAAATAAGTGATCCTAATTGTATATACTCAATTTCGTTCACTAGATCAACTTTTTACTCCAGTCACCATAATTCTAGCCACAAATTGTACTCAACAGGCCGTTATTAGATCGCGAATCCACGACACTTCAGTGACTCGGCAAATACAACATTCTGAAGCTTCAACCATCAAAAACCACATCTCAACAACAATAATAACAAAAAAAGCATCACCTTGCAAAAGATTCGACACAAGATGATTAACAGAAATCTGATTGTAATTCTACATACTTGACTTAGTTCACTAAATCAACCTTATAAAGTTCTAATCATCACCATTATAGCCACAATTTGTACAATTGTACATAACAAGCATTATTACATCACAAATCAACAACACGGCCAGTAACTCAACAAATATAGCATTCTAAGTTCCAATCATCACGATTTTAGCCACCAATTGTACTTAACAAGCATTATTAGATCACGAATCCACAACACCGATCAGTAACTCAACAAATACAGCATTCTAAAGTTCCAATTACCGCGATTCTAGTTACACATACTTGTGATCTATCAGAAACTAAATAAACACAGCATTCTAGAGTCTCAATCATCTCAAAAAAGCTCAAACTCCGAAAAATCACAAAAATCAACAAATAAGCTCATGACCTTGCAAAAAATTAGACACAAGATGACTAACAGAAGACGGAGAACACTGACAAAACCGATCAGTAACTCAACAATACACTGTACAGCATTCTAAAGTTCCAATCATCGCGATTCTAGTTACACATACTTGCGATCTATCAGAAACTAAATAAACACAGCATTTTAAAGTTTAAACATCTCAAAAATCAATGAAATTTGATCCGAAAAAACAACAAAAAGCGCAAAATTGACGAAAAAACTCATCACCTTGCGAAAATTGGAGACAAGATGATTAACAGAAGACGGAGAACGCTGATAAAAGCGATGCAAAGCCATAACAGCTTTCTTCTTAACAGCATCTTTAGGATGATTAAGCAAATCAACAATCTGAGGCAAAACAGCAGGAATCGTCTCTTCATTAATAAGCCGACAAACAGCATTCAACGCAGCACAAACCACCAAATAATTATCACTTCTCAAATCCTTCTGAATCGTATTAACAATCAAAATAATCAAATCATGATCGTCGTTCAAAAACAATGTGACGGCTAAATAACCGGTGCGTTTATGAAGAACATTATCATCGTGAGTCATCTTGACAGCATGAATGTAACCGAAAGAAGCGTCGTGACCGAGCATCTCGATATAGACGAGACGGATGATGAATTCTTTCATTTTCCGTTTCGGAATGTCGGGTGCGGCGAGACGGGTTTTGAGAGTGGCGATTTCGGAAAGGATTATACGATCTTCTTCCGATTTGGAACGAGCTTCTCCGATTGATTTTACTAGATCTAGAAAGTCTTTTGATTGATTGAATCCGCCTTGTGAACCCATGGCTAGCTCTCGCCCTATGGTTTTTAGCTGCTCCATGATGCGGTGGTTCGGTGGGTGGTTCGTGGTGGTCCGGTGAGGTGATGAGGGTGAAGTTGTGGTGTGGTGTGGTGGTGCGTTTGTGTAATTGTGTGATTGTGTAATTTGTGTTTGTGTTTGGATTTTAACAACACATGTTCAATGAGGTTCGAAAGTGTGACAACAATAATTGTATAATTTAATTTGTTGTGTAATTGTGTCTATGTTTATGGATGTTATTAGGAAGGAGATTGTCTCGGTTGTTGATTTGTGATATGTCTAGTGTGTTAAATTGGGAATATGTATTTGGTTAATGAATAGTTTGGTAATTTGATTGAATTTATTAATCATTACGTAAATCAGCTTCAACAAGAGTATAAATGTCAAGCGGGACGTCAATATTCCAGAAACGACGACTCGATTCCCAAGGAATAAAATGCGCTAACCTATGATATGTAAAAAGGGTTTTTTTTTTTTTGACAACACTAAACTGTGATTAAAAAGAAAGCGTCTTACAAAACAAATATTAGGAACACCTGATTCACTTAGACTACTAGAGAATTAGGTACAAGAGCAGCTAACATGAGTAGAAATACGACACTTTTTAATTGGAGGATGATATTGGTGATCGAAATGGAAAAAGTGATACTCCTTTCTCTTAGCCCTTCTAGCAACTGCAACATTTCAAGTGTACCTGCAAAGGACAAATGAAAACTCTATAGAAATCGAAGATCGTTTTCTTAAGTTAACACTAGCTTGATCCACTCGGCTGCGTTAATGTGTGTAATCTGCCACCCGTCTACACTCTTTGCTTGAATGCATGTGTGCCGCAACAAACTGAAACTGAACCGCTGAAACCTTGCTAGCAAGAGCAACAACAACAACAACAACAACAACAACAACAACAACAACAACAACAACAACAACAACAGAGCCTTAATCCCAAAATGATTTGGGGTCGGCTGACATGAATCATCTTTTCGAACTGTCCATGGGTGAACGCACGCCTCAAAATGCGAATAAAAAAAGGGAAAATGGAAAACAAAAAGAAAGAACGA
>LHUT01003565.1:0-12324 GCA_001412135.1 Silene latifolia subsp. alba
ATATTATTACCTATTTGTAGAGAGAAAAATAGAAATTATGGTGTAATTATTTTTTTGGAAAAAACTTAATTACATATTAGTTATTAGATAAAATAAAATTTTGAGATAAATTAACTAACAAAATACAACCACCATTAAAATAAAACTCCTTAAAAAGTGGGTCCCACAACTTTTTAACATTTAATTGTATTAAAAATGTGCAATTGCAGTGGAATTTGGCCTTCAACTCTGCGCGTTTCATTCTTCGACTTTCCGCACAACGCTTTCTTCCTCAACAATTCGCTGAACTAAACTCATGGTTGGAGCACTTTTATTCCTCCATTATCCTCTTCCTTGATTTGTTGAGGAGTCTATTCCTCATGGTTGAGGATGCTCTAATGCTTTTGAATTTTTAGCTATTTGCCTTTGGGTGTGGGTAGACAGTTAGACACCATTGTTGCCATTCTCTGCCTCCTTGACTCCAGCCACCTCAACCTAGTACCACTTACTATACCTGCTAACCACCCTCACGTACCACTGCGTACGACCTAGAATTACCGTTCACCACCCAAACCACCACGCCTTCCACCAACCATAAACCTAATTTATAAAAAAGTTAACATAATAATTTCTCTAATTGACAAACCCTAATAATTAATTTCAACAAAACATGTTAGTAAATAAATTCTAAATAACAAAACTAGTACACGAATTGGAGAATTATACACCATTAGTTTTAAGCACAATTAGATTTGATTTGAGGGTGAAAGGTTTATGAGACTTAATTTGTCTAGGTTTAGAAAAAGGGTATGATATAGAAAGATAATGAAAAAATGGATGTAAAATAGTAAAATCCGTATTTGAAAAAGTAATTTCGTTTATTGTAAACTTGTTCTCTCTCCTTACTTTAATAATCGTGTATAAAAACTGTAAACACTATTGAATAAGACTGAGGGAGTAAAATAAAATAGAAAAAATAGTGTTTATAGACTTGGTGACAAACCGTTATCCCCAAGTTCAGTTTCTGTATAGAAAAAGAATGCAGATAATTATTAGGAAAAATTACAAATAAACACCATGTATTTGCGTATTTTTACAAATTACCATCACGTATTTGCTTTTTTACAAATAACCTCCAATCTTGACGGTATATTCCCCGTTCACCACCGTATTTTTATCCCGAAACTCGTTTTTCATATTTTCCGACTTCTTAAGTTAATAAATTATAAAATGACCATAATATCCCTACCTTTATTCACTCCAAACACTACTACCAACTAAATTAGAGATAAACAACATTCATCACAATCTCCCCCCTGATAATTCATCCTCATATTTCCAGAATGTTTATTCCACCACCAACAAACTTAAACCGTCTCAGCACAATCCACCATCTCACCACCGAAATTAATTCGTCACTCCTATCAGTAGACAGTAGTCGATCTCCAAGCTTTCGTCATTATAATCTCAACCCACGAAATCCCCTCACCCTCCCGCAAAATTCCTTGATCTAGGGTTTACAACATAGAAAACCTAATTCAAAAACAAATAATTGTTGAAAAAAGGACATAAACCCAGAAATGCAAGAGTGAAACAAAAATCCATAGCCGTAAATGGTCTAATTCAGTCCAGTAGACCTGAAGATTTTCTAAAAGTTCTCGAAATTATGGGGGCGAAATAGGAGGTGTTTACAACATATCATGACAAGCATCATAATTTTTGCCCAGATTTCGATATCTTAATATGATAAAATTTTGATTGATTTTGCAGCATTTTACTAAACCTCCATTTATAACTTGGATTTCTTGTTACTAATTTTGCATTTTGTTTAGGTGTTCGATTAATTGAAGGGTTAGGGATTGAGGGATTGATTGATTAGGAAAAGAGATGGAGGAAACCCTAAATTATCCATTGAATGAATGGGGGATGAGATAATTGGGGATTTAGGGTCAAAGAAACAAAAATGAATGTATACGAGGGTAATCACTAAGGGGGTGTTTGGTTCACCNTCCAAACCCATACCACCCGGGTATGATTCTTGATTCCAACCCCATACCCGTGCACGAAACAAACGCCCCCTATTATTGAATGTGTGTTGTGTTGTAAGGGTAATTTTGGTATTGCACTTAAATCGGCACTTAACAAGCTGGAAAATAAGAAAAACAATGCTCGGGATATAAATACGGGGGGAATATAGTGTGAATATTGGGGGTTATTTGTAAAAACGCAAATAATACATGTCCAAAAGTGTTTGTAAGCGACGGCAAAGACGGTGGTAACTGGTAAGTCGAAAGCAAAGCAAAGCAAAGGTGGGATTGTGGGAAGAGAGAAGCAATTTTGCCTCTGGGCAAAAGTAGTCTGTAATCCGTAACAAGCAGTAGCAGTAGCAGTAGCAGCAGCAGCAGCAGCAGCAGCATATTATAAGAATGAAGTCGGGCATTGGACTGAGTTCCTCCTTCCTTGAGACATGCTGCTTTGCACATCCAACAAACTTCAATTCTAACACTAACAACTGCTTCTTCAGAGTTAACTTCTCATTACTCACCAATCACAAGGTTTGTTTTACGGACTTGTTCATTTTCACTCTTTATTTTTACATTTTCATTTCCTTCCATCCAAATCCCCACATAATTCTTCACTATTCTTTTATTTTTAATTATCTATGAATATTTCTTGAATTCTCAAATAACAGTCCATTAATGCAATTCTCGACGCAATTTTCTTTATGATTCTGACTATCTTCTCTTTGTATTGGTATAAAGTTGTTGTTGTGCTATTAGCATCTGTACCGGTTCGTGTTATTAAATACACTGGTTTAACCATATGTTTTGGAATAATGGCAGTCCAAGAATGAGGTCTTGGTTGTAGTGGGTGGTGGTCCTGCCGGAGTCTATGGTGCAATTTGGGCTAAAACTATTGCACCTCACCTCAATGTTGTTATTATTGACAAAGCCCAACCCCTCTCTAAGGTAACCAACCTGTGTATATCTTCTCATTTTGATTGCCACCATTTTTGCATTGTACTGAATTGTTCATATTATTCCGCTTCCAATTGCGTGACAATTTCATGTGGGTAGGTGAAAGTATCTGGTGGAGGTAGATGCAATGTCACTACTGGACACTCTCCTGATAACAGTGTAAGTGCCTAAGCTTAGTGATCATGGAGAAAACTAGCTTTGTTGGTTTTGAGAAACCTATAATTTGCTGCTGCAGATTCTGGCCGAAAATTATCCTCGGGGACACAAAGAGTTGAGGGGGTCCTTCTTTAGAATGCATGGTCCAGCTGATACTATGTCCTGGTTTACTGATCATGGAGTAAAACTCAAGGTTTTACATCATTTACACACCCATTTGTGTTACCTTCTTTCACTCTTATTTATTGTAGCGGAAAGTGTAACTTGTGGTATCATTTTGTGATTTTTTTTTTCATGTCAGACTGAAAGTGATGGTCGGGTTTTTCCTGTCAGTAACAGCTCATCTTCAGTAATTGACTGCCTTATGAATGAAGTGAAGCAAAAAGGAGGTATGCTACCTTTGCCTATCTGATAATGTGTTGGTTTTTTGAATAAATTGTTTGCTTACAAAGAAATGTACATGAAACGTTTTCACTTGGAATATGTTGGTATAGAAATAATGTGCTGTTACAAAGAAATGTATTCTCTTGCTGCACATGTTGTGATTCCTCTATCAATGAATAAACTTCCAAGATTTTTATTTTGAGATGTCCATGAATAAACTTTCTACTTGGAATCTTTTCGTTTCGTAATTTGTGGTGATTATCTTCGATGACCCGCTTGACCCCACATCATTCATCAGCTAGCATTTTCATCCAAATCTTACTACACTCATTACTTTCTGTGTGAAACAAACAAGGAAGCTTATTCATGGACGAATGAACTAGTAACTTCAGAGTTAATTAGCATCGCTATTAGAAATTTAGAACCAAGAACGTCATATTCTAATGTGCTTTAACTAACTAATCTCACCTGATCTGTTATTCAAAACACCTTAATTAATCATAACAGCTTTATTTCGATGACTTTATATTTGTTGTATTTGTGCCTTGAGGGAGGGAGGGAGCCCTCCCTCCCTCCCTTCCTCCAGAATACGGATCGAAATTATTGTCTCAAGCATTTAGAGGAACACCTCCGTAACTAATTTCGAATTAGAGTGGAATTGAGCCAATTTCATTTCCAAACAATAGGGTTTCCCAAACACCGGAATTGGCTCAACTCTATAATTCAATTCCAGTTCCAAGTTCCCGAACAAGGCATAAGTAAATAAATAGTTTGATTCAATTGAAAGGGATTAAATGAATATCAACCCATCTCAAAAAGTTGGAAATGTTGCTATATTCGATTTAATAACTCTTTTCTGATTTAGAGTAAGACTACTAAACATGTGTACCTCAGAGAGTAGGTTCCTTTTTTATGGGAAGCTATTTTTACTAATAGAACATGTTATTTGCTGCCTCCAAGTGCACTTGTCCTCTAAGTGTACTTCTATCCATTGATTTAGAAATCATCCAAGTCATATTTTTTTACGTTTGAGTACGTACTCTTTCATTTTGTGTCTTCTTGCCCTAAAATAGCAGACTATTCCTCTAATTGTATTGCTGACCCCCACAAATGCTCAATGCAGTGTCAATGCAGACTGGAAAGTCTGTAAGGACTGCTTCCACAAATGCTGCTAGCAAGTTTTTTCTCAAAATTGAAAAGCGTAATTCTGATTCTACTGACCTCATGGAAGCAGATTACCTATTACTTGCTACAGGAAGCAGCATGCAGGTATTTAAGTTGTAGGATACCTCCATACACTTGATGGGAAATTGAAAAAAAAAAAAGACTTAATTTACCACAGGGTTATAGTCTTGCAGGTCAGTTTGGTCATTCTATTGTTGATCCAGTCCCAAGCCTCTTCACGTTTAAGATCAAAGACCCAGACTTGGCTGAATTATCAGGGGTACCAGTTCCCTGCTAACCAACTCTCTTTTTGGTACCTTTGTTCATAGTCCAACTCAACATATGTGCCCTTGACTCATTTCCAACGAAAAAATATTGTACCACTCCAGTGACTCCACACACTACAATGCATTAATGTTACAATAATAACAGGCTACATTTTTTAAAATCTACCATATAGTTTTAAAAAGCGCAAGGCTTACTGAGGCACTAGTACAACTAACAAGCCACACTACTATGCAAACTCCATATGTTTACTTTTAGTTCTTTAATTATGCTCTTCCTTTTGGCCCATTATACATAGCCTTCATTTCTGTACTTAAAAAATCCAAAATGAGTACTCTTTCACAAAATTTTAATTTAAAAATAGAGGTTTGGTTACAAAAACAGTGTGCCTCATGTGCATGGGACGTTCGGCAGTGGCTTGCACCTCCAAAAAATCTACCAACAATCCATATTCCATTGTCTCTTACTTACGATAGTTGCAGCTTTCAATTGAAAATGCAAACTGCCTGCTGAGGATTTAAGAGCTTCTTCAACCACCCACCCCTAGCCATTCGGGACATCAATTTATAAGGTCTATGTTTATGACCTTATCACAGTTCTATAATAACAATAATAGATTCCTAGACACTCTTAGTTTGACACAATGTTGAATTGGATGATAGTATAATTTGTGTTCCTGATTAACTGTTGTGATATGCACGAGATATCATCATATGTTTTATCATAATCATCATTATTATATCCATGCAGATGTTAGCTAAACTCATGGTATTAAATGAAGACCATAACACCGAAACATGACTGTTTTCTAAATGTTTGAAAATCACCGCGGCTATAGTTTACGACACTTTGAGGCGATATTGGCTGCATTTAGCAAGCTTGCTTTGTGACCACTGATACCACCTTGGCACCAAAACTGAGATTTAATACTATGAGTAAAGTCATGAAGGGTGGTACTTACGGCTCGGTTTGAATCCCGTCAGGATCAAAACACCCCTGTGACTCCCATTACACTGAAAATAATTTATTATATCCATTATCCCGTGGGCAGGGACGGCGGCATACTTTCTGAAATAGCAAAGAACTAAGAGGCTGTTCCAATTGATCTTAAAATGAAAGTGGGACAGTCATTAAGTACTTCATGGAAAAGAAGTACATCAGGTTTTTAGCACCTTTCACCATAATCAAATTTGTAATATGTTTTAGTTAGGCTCTGAAAGTCTTATTTATCTGCCTCATGAACTTACCTAAGGGACACGGCTAACTTCTGGTACATTCTAACTCCTACTTTCTTGTGAATATGCAGGTTTCTTTCTCGAAGGTGAAGGCCAAACTTAAAGTGGAAAATGGTGGAAGAAATATACCACAGTTTACACAGGCATGACATCTTTCGTCGATGTATTTATCATTTATGTGATAGTACCATATTAATCCTACCTACATATAACTATAATTGACCCTTAGCGTTGGTTTTAGGTTGGGCCAATGCTTGTCACTCATTGGGGTGTCAGTGGTCCTGTGATTCTGCGGCTGTCTGCTTGGTCAGCGCGTAATCTTTATAGTTCAGCATACAAAGGTAACAAGACTTCTGAATATTTTGTGGGCACTCTGACTATTTTTATGCATTTCTAACTTCATTTTGCTGATCCAGGGACACTTACCGTCGATTTTGCTCCTGATCTTAATAATGAAAAAGTGAAATGTATCCTACTGAACCACAAGAAGTTGTTTGCGGTAGTAAACTCTTGGGTTTTATTAACTTTTTCTTCTTTTTGTTTACAATGCTTTCCTTCTAAAATCTGCAATCTGTTTTAAAAGTTAGCTAGTATCTTTACCGTGTCATGTCTTTTGAGAGCGGTGGGGACGGGGGTGCATGTTGTGAGTGTATGTGAAAGTGTGAAACCTAGCTGTCGCATTGTGTATCTACATTGTGAATGTATATCTTCATATCATCCCCGTCAGTGGTAACCATGACTCATGACCTTGGTTCGAACTCGTCACCAGCGAAACTGCCCTTGTGGCTCCTTTATAAAACAATATCATCACCTTTTGGATGCTGTTATTGTATAATTCTAACTTGTTTCTGTTTGATCTGTATTCCTTTTTTTCCTAGCCTTATTAAAAAGCTTTCTCTTTCTATAAAACTCTATCATGTTCACAAGCTAGATAAATGTTGGGATAATGAAGAAGACTTTTGGTTTTAGGTCTTGCGGTAATACTTCTCCATTTGTGCCTTTGCATTGAAATATATCTGAAATCTGCTCCTGTTCGTTGACATGCATACATATACAGAAGCAGAAGGTGGTAAATTCAAGTCCTACAGAGTTTGGTTTAGTCAAAAGATTTTGGAAATATTTGCTGAACCGTGAGGTATTTGCCGCTTGAGTTTTTTTTTTTTTTTTTTGGGCAATATATGCAGTGTTAATACTATTCTATCTATATTTAAATCATTTCGTGTTGTGCAATTTAAACTACTTCATTTTTATGTAGGGTTTTGCTGATGATGTCTTGTGGGCTTCCATTTCCAGCAATGCACTGTTTGGTATCGCTTCCTTGTTAAAACAATGTGTGTTCGAAATTACGGGGAAGGTACGAGACTTCTCCTCTCCCTCCCTTTGATCATACTTATCTGTTCTTTCAATGAGTTTGAAGATTTGAACCCTTGACTGCTTCTTAAGGGTCAATTCAAAGATGAATTTGTCACTGCTGGAGGAGTTCCATTATCTGAGGTACTCATTGCCCTCTTCATACACTCTATTTTGAATTCCTATTTTAATATGGTCATTACAACATATTTCACTTTTCTTGATGAAGATTTCATTGAACACTATGGAAAGCAAATTGCATTCAAACTTATTCTTTGCAGGAGAGGTAATTCCTTGACATGTTCCTTGTGAGTATTTTAATCTGCATGCTTAGGACTAAACCTGGCTAGCGGGCCAACCAGGTTGAGTCATTTTGGGTAAATTGTGCTCTCTGTGTCGCCTCATTTTGGGTTCGAGTTGGCCACCTTTGGTCTTGGTGATTATGTTTTGGCTCTGACCGTCTGAGTTGAGTCGTTTTTTGTCATGCATATTAAGTATTTTGTCATTTGATACACAGTTAAATTATTGGGTAATTTCAAATTACTCATATACGTTTCTTTAAGGTACTTCCAGTCTTCCAGTCCGGTGGTTGTCATGCTCTTTTGCAATATCAGGACTATTTGATAGTGTTCTGAACTTCTTTTAGGATGTATTGAACTCTGGCTTGTATCATCCCCTTCTACCTGTCTCTGTCTTTTTTCATTTCCTCCCCAATTTCTGTTAATCTCTCTGTTTCTCTTTTACTTCCCTCCCCCACTTTTTCTGTTAGGCATCTACTGTAGTAAAGTTTGGGACGCTATTAGACTATACATTTATGCCATTAAATTACCTTCTGGTGCAGATATTGAACATCGATGGAGTCACTGGAGGATTCAATTTTCAGGTTAGAGATCCATTCTAACTTTCACTGCATTAAGTAGAAACAATTTTCTGTTATTCAGATTCATGTGCAATTTATTGATCTGTCTAAGAATGCTTCTCATAACCTCTGTAATGGTCGGTTGACTATTATGTAACTTGAAAAAACTGTACTTTTGAGAACTCATACCAAATCTCTTCAGATGTTTCCAACATCCCACCTTTCTGAAAAGCAAAAAAAATGACATTGATGCTTCTCTATGTTTAGTTTATGGAAAGCAGTGTTTATTTGTGGTGTTATGATTGTTTACTTACCTAGGTCATGCCATCTGCCTTAAAATGGTCACACAGATAAAACAAAGGCTCGTGACTTGTGAACGTGCTTGGGCTTGAGTTGGGGTAGAGATGGTGGCAGCTACACTCATTTTAGAGTAATATTCCCCACCACTCCATCCTCCCTTCACCACTTCTCTTACTTCCCTTCCCTTCACGACCATGGACCATCATTTCCCTCATTTTCTCCTTTTTGTTGACTTACAGATTCCAGTAATAATTATCTTTCATCTAAGCGAGTCTTAATAGTTACAACTTTGAACCTGGCCGAGTGAGCTCCGAAAAGCTCTCTTCATACAGTTTTTTTCTAATTGAAGCTTTCTGCTGTAGAGCATTATTTCAAGTTTTGTTTTTGCGTTTGTTTCAATGTTTTTATGTACTAGATCACTTTAGCATTTGATACAATACATTAGCTCAAGTTCCAAGTGTCGCAAAAAGCTCTTGTTGATGGTATTCTCTGAGGCTGTTTGAAAATGATTTGCGCTTTTCATTTAGTAATCTTGCAGGTTACTCTGTCAATGTAAGTCGGCTTTTTGATCAATTGATAACCATTAGGCTGTTAAAAAATGTCTCTGCTTTCTACAAAAAAAAAAGTTACTTCTCTTTTGTATCTTTAAGTCTTGAGTACTAAAGTGATGTTCACTTTATTGTAGATTAGTAACTGACATTGCATTATTTTTGGTACGTTTTGCATCAAAATCTCGGTGCTGGCTTGTTTGCTTATAGATTGTGCTATTTTTTTGAAGAATGCTTGGACAGGCGGATATATTGCTGGCACGACCATTGGGAACTTAGCATTGGGCTCAGTTCATGATGTAGGATTGTAATAAATGGGAAGTTCATCACACATCAAGCCAACACAGTGGGAAGCGAGGTCGACAGATGGGTGGAGTTGAGTCGGGTTTTTATTCAAGTCCGGTTCAAATTATTCCTGAGCCAAGTCCATTTTTTGTAATATATAAGCAAGTAGTTCGAGTGATGCGCTCGAGGATGTCGAAGAGCTCACACTTGGTCCAATTAACGCACAAGAGCTGATTACACAAGAGTCTCGGGTGTTGGCTTACATTGGCTCGCATAATCAAGTCCAAGGCGTCGGAGTCTTAGTCATTGGTGATCCTTGAACTCAGAAAAGGCTGGCAACACGTTATTAGCATATAACGTGAGATTTCGAGATTATCTTTTGCTGCTATATTTATTATGTAGTGTTATTATTTCCTTGTTAAGACATTTATCTTATTCAGCAAGAATAAGATCTTTTTAGGCCTATATAAGGCGAGTTGTAGCTGCTATTTTTCTTTCGACTTTGAATAAGAAAACTACAGGAAATTGATCAAGTTTTGATTACCATCTTCGAATTGAGAATGTACTTCAAATCCCGTCTTAAAGCTAAATAGATCTTTAGCCTTACACACCCACTAGTTCGGTTTCAAGGCTGAAAGTCGAACTAAATATCCCCTTTGTTTCGTTATTTCTTTGTTTCATTTCTTTTGTATTTTATCACGAAAATCCTAAAACTGAATTGTTATTTTGCTTCCGTGTTTTATAATATTTGTGGTATTAGAGTTTCGGCTCTTGATTTCCTTAAATCACGACGATCCTATGGGGGCAAGAGACATGCAATATTGCAATGTTATCACGACCAAGTTACCTACATGAGAGTTCGTTCTCTTCTGAAGAAACTCTGGTGGAAGGTAATTCTGATTTAAATTTCGATTTCCCACCAATATTTGTCGATTATAGTGATGATGAGCCATTGGGTGTTGTCGGCTACAAAGTTACAACTCCTAAAATTATATATGATATATTTTCAAGAAGAGGGTGTTATCAATTGCGACTTAAGTCTATCGATGAAAGACTATATGGCGATGCTAATGCAAGTAACGTTTTCTTTGGTTGGACTGTCGCATGGAAGTTGGTGGTGAATATAACAACTTTGGTAGGAAAACAAATTTACTTCTATCAATCTCATGCGTAGTGAGTGGTCGGTTGGATGACACAAGAGAGTCACTTCAAATCTAAATTGAAAAGGTTGAAGACTACATTGAACTAAAGAAGTATTCTAATGTCTACCCTAATTTAACTATATTCTTGTCTGTTTCATCATTTATGATGTGTCTTACCCCAAAGTTGGTCATCATCCACCTCGGTATTAAACCTTTTATTAGACCCCATGTTCAAGGTACTCTTTGACTCTTCATAAAGACCATTCCAAAATTGTTGCACAAAAAACCACCCACTCAAACCGTGATGTGGGCAAGATCTAATGATACGATCCTAATTTACACACTTTCTAGGCCCTTATTTGCCCTGTTTCCCTTGCCAATCCGGCTATTTAAAGCGGTTTTCGATGCATTTTCCTTCCTGTTGTGCTACTTTGTGTTTTGCATTGCCTTTTTAGGTAAACCATCAATTGAGACGGTTTTCTACCCCATTTCATGCAGATAAGAGGAGGAATGGACAACAAGAGGCATCCAAGCTATAATCGACCAAGGCATGCAAAGGGAAACTGAGCAAGGAAAAACCAAGACAAGATCTCACATAAGAGTTACTAGTCCCCTAGGGATGTTTATAATGGTCCCTAGCGGGAAGGAGAGCAGAAAAAGGCGAAAAAAGATCATCTACAGGCCTACCTGATCGGGTAGCACCTACCTGTCCTACCTGATTGGGTAGAACTACTATTGTAGATATTTTGTGATTCTGCTCCCGCTCTTTTGTAATCATATAAATATATACACTCAATACTGGAGTAATGGAGGCTAAAACAAGAAGAAATGGGAGAATATTTGTTGTTAGTGGTGGTTATGAATGGTAGAAAGAGGAGATGAGGGAGGGATTATTACCTCCATACTATCTTCCCCCCATTTCTATTTCCAACCACTATTACTTTCCTCCATTGTTTAGTTTATCTACACTTTATTACCCTAGTAACAATTATCCCATCCCAAGTGAGCCCTTAGAATAAACCCTGGTCTTATGGTTGTGGTAAAATTTATTAATGGTTTTAGATGTATGAGTTCTAGTTGAGTGTAAAGTTACTTCATTTTTGTGGAAAATTATAATGGTTACCTTAGAGTTGATCTAGGAGTGGCTTGTCACTGATATTGGATTGCTAGCTGAGACTTCACTTTACGGAAGTATGTTGTAGTAATTTGAGGTTGTAGAATGTTGTTGTAGGATAAAACTGGTGAGCCTTGAGTGAATTTTGAACTAGAGAATCTAAATGGTAAACCCATTGCCCTTTGCTTGATAATAATTGTGGTTGGAGTTTGTGATTGTTATCATTCTTGTGGTTTGAGTGTAAACATGATAGCTACTAGAATGTATAGCTTGTTAAGGATTTATGATAATGGGTTAGCTCTTGGGATTATATCAGGCTGTGAAACAGTTAGTTCGTGCTAGCTGAAGATTAATTAATATATATTGGTAACTGTTGGGTAGTAACCCCCAACATTATTGAATGACTTAAGACTAGTAACATATAAAGTTTTTATGTTAGATGTTATTAGAAGTAAATAATTAGGAATTAGCTTTTGAATGGAATAAAGACTCTTTATGTAGCTAGGTAAGTTAGGATTTAGGACCTTATATAAATAAGGGTCATT
>LHUT01003566.1:13778-29206 GCA_001412135.1 Silene latifolia subsp. alba
ACCCTAAAATCTTACTCCCTCTTATTCACTATATTCTTCCCCTTTCCTTTTTGCACAAGAAATAAGCAAGTGAATTTGGACCACACAAAACACACTACCCCATATGCAATTGAATTTGGACCACACAAATCAACCCAATAAAGAAAATAGAGAAGAAAACCCGAATAATCCGAATAAGGAAATAGGGAAGAATATAGTGAATAGGAGAGAGTAATAAATTACAGATCAATGAGTGGCCGCAGATCTCAAGTTCTTCCCAGATAAATTTGCAGATGTGACTAACCTTGCAGCTTTGGAAATCCTTTTGATGTGGATCTCCATGCTTTAGGAATTGGGTAAAGCCATTGTGTGATGACATATCTCTCTCTCAAACCAGAAAGTCGGCCAATGGAATCGTGAAGGCATGATTCACAAGACTAAAGGTACAAATCTGTTCCTTTATATAGCAACTTTGCTTGACTCGAAGAGATGAGAGTAATACCAAACAAAGAAATCAGGTATTAATTTCAACAACCTGGTGGTCTATAACAACAACAGCAATAGCAACAGCAACAACAGCAACAACAACAACAACAATAATAATAATAAAAAGAAAAGAAAAAAGCCAAAGAAAACGGCAAAAACCTTGTCAGCATAAGATCAGATTTTGACAGAAAATTCAACCTGTTGTTTCTAACCAACGTATCTACAATGTTTTCGTGTTTTAAAAAGACATGCGAAAAACAAGGGGACTTATGAAAGCACACATGTTCTCTTAATACCTGTCGAGTCCATCCTCACTCCAGGCTGCAGCTCTGAGCCTCTGGCCACAGTGAAGAATAAGAATCACTTCCAAAAACTTCCCATATGGTTTTGAGCTGATATTTACATCACTAAACCCCTGAAAGGAAATGTATCAAGAATAAAACCTGCAGAGGCACGTGACAAAGGGTGGAGATTTAGGATCATTTTTGCTTCAGTGTAAATGCCTCCGTTTAGAGATTATTATATATGGAATACTCTGTATGTCATCGGCTAGCTGTATTTGTAGTTTGTGCTCTTTATTATAAATAAAACATTTCTCTCTTAAATTCATGTTCTTTAATTATGTTTTCAATTATATTATGGCAACGAATGAACAAACCAATTCCAAAATAAAGTGTCACACCGAAATCTAATACCAAGATGTACATAAATGTAAACAATTGAAATAAAGACTCACAGTAATGAAATTCCTCGAGTTTTGGCCATTGGCTCTATGATAATTGTTGATATTGGGTTCTTGTTTGGGGTTGGATGTCGCAATTTCATCTTCACCTTTGTCGATACCATATGGTGGATCGATAATTTTTGAGGGCCACGGAGGAGGTTCCTTAACCAGCTGTCCTCCTTGAGAGCTAAACAGGAAGCCTAAAGAGCTTTGTCCACCTCCAGAACTTCCACCTCTACTCATGGCTGCTTGACAAAATTTGGAAACTATGACAAAGAAAGGTAGAATACACATGTTACTATATATATTTGCAACTATTCAGGTGTATACCCCAGCTTTCTACTCCGTACAGTGACCCCATATTCAACCATACCAAATTTACCAATTAATGGAAGGGGAACATGTTTTTATCAACTTGTTTTGACTTTTGACGTATGGACCAACTTTCCTATAGCTTATGATGTACTCTTACTTTCATAGTCATCATGGAGTATAATTGTATAAGTTGGTCTTCAGTGTAATGGTATTTATAATGCGGTTTTGAAATAGACGAGTACTAAACCTTGTTCATATGTGACATCGGTCCATGACTCGAGGTCTTAACCGCACATTAGTCTATNTTATACAGTATGCTATAGAAAAACAGCATCAACAATAACAAATCACACGACGATAAGACTATCAGAGACAACATATATAAAGAGTTAGGACTTAGGTTACTTTGTGTAGTAACAAGCCATGTTAAGACGATCTTTCACTACCAACATACAACAATGGCGATATTATGATTAATACAATGACTTGTAAATGGAGGAATAAGGAAAGGGTCGATCAGTCAAATTAACGTAGCCTATGCATGCCTGTATTAGCAGTACATATGTTGTTTCCAAAAGACCCAAATTGAATATTTCATTGAGAATTGCGTCAAATGACTACTATTGAGTAGATTATAGTAAAAAGGTAAACAATACTTCGATGAACCATTTTGCTTTATACCATTATTATAATTAAGAACAAAAGAAGTGTATATCTCCTATTCTGCATCCTCATAAATGGAAATTATAAAATTGATAAGAGTTTCAAAAAAGAAGCACCATGTTGCAATCGGACTAAGAAAGATCGTCTACAATGACCATTATGATAATAACAGCAGTAACAGGTATGTACAAGTCCAACCATCAGCCATCAACCATCAACCATCAAATTGCGAAGAAAATAAGTAATTCTAGTATTTACTGTCTGACACATTCAGTCACAATCTATGATATTCTGGATCGACTCAACTGCAAGGCACGCCACAGTGTTAGAATGTCGGATACAGTTATTTATGTGAAGCTTTTAGTTTTTTGGTCGACAAGGAAGTGTTGCATTGTCATGACGTGTTAGACACATGACTAAAATGGAATGTCGGAGTAACACAGGTCACAACATGATACTGATACATAAACCTAGCTACAATTCCATGTCCAACTTGATCAACCAAAAACGATAATAAAAAGAACCAACCGAAAAGTTCAAAAAAGTGAGGGACAAATTGAGTCACAATCTTTACTCTCACTAAAAATGAATTGGCTTCATGATCAAGATAGATGATTTAATTAATAACGCAAAGAGGGGAAATTAAGCTGGGTTAAATTATCTAATGTGACACTATAGCTTACAGAAAACAGAGCAAATTTATGTGTAATTTAGTTTAATGCTCAAATTGGACCCTCTCAACCTCAGCAATGGTGGAACAACCGAACGAGGCGTGGTTAAGAGCAAGCAAAGCAACTAAGAGCAAACAAACAGTGCAGTGAAGTCCATCCGATTAAACTGAAACAGAAATAAATAATTAAAAATTGAAAGGCTAATTGAAGATGGCGTCATACGGTCATACCTGTGAGGTCGAATGATGAAATTGATCTTGAAAAAAAAAAAAAACAAAAGACCAANTCGAATGATGAAATTGATCTTGCTAAGCTGGTTGCAATCCAAGCAATCTACCATATGCAATCACGCATGTTAGGACAATTAGCTTAGTAATAATCAAATTGATCAAGTATATTTTATTAATCTCTTTTTAACATACCTTAAAATCCACCCAAAATACATCCAAATTAATAAATCACACCTAAATGAAAGAAATTAAATTAAAACCTGAAAAAAATAGCATTAAATCTTCAGATCAAGAGTCTAAACCCTAACACAAACCCAAAATAAAATCAAGGAAATGGATGACAATGGATACTCGCAAAATAAAAACAAGAGAGTTAACCTGAAACCGTCATCGCTGATACCCTGTCTTCCGATATTGATTCTGATGTCTCCGCTTGCATGGTTGAGGTCACAAAATTCAGTAGAGGTTGTGAGAGTGAAAGTGAAGGGAAAAGGTGGAGGTCTGTGTGGTTGGGGAAAAAGCGGAGGAGAGAGCAGGAAATGACTCAATGAGTGGTGGATGATAAATGAGGAGAGGCAGTGATTAGCACGTGAGAGGATTAGAGAATAGAAGGCATGGATGAGACTTGAGAGGAATGAACGGGGGGATTGACAATAGAGTCCAAATCAGTGAGGTCCAAAGACTAATCCGCACAAAGCAGCCCAACCCAACTTGTGACACTATTCATTATACAAGTTACTATTCATTAGTGAATAGTAACATAGTGCTCACACTTTTAAGAAAGGTGTAAGATAATCTCGACTAGCAGAAGGCCCCAACATTTATACATCTTTTACCTCTTACTAATTTTTGGGTTCACAAATTCTCATTATAAACGGACACTACTCGTCTATAATGAAAGACGGGCCAAATACGGGTTCCTAGGTAGGGTGGACGGGGCAAAAAATGTCACCACTTTCATTGTATTTGACCCGTCTATAGCAATAGACAGACATGCCCGTCTATAGCTAGACTAATTGTTGGGGGTTAATACATTAAAACCAAAATACGACGTTCATGTCTGCAATACAAACCGATGGGACGAACACTTGATTCGTTGGTCCATTTAATTACTTGGAATACAAAAAAAGGGAAAAAAAAAAAGAGACATTTTAACAAGAGTTTTTTGTATATAACCCCCTAATATGTACTAAAGTTTACAAATAACCCCCTAATATGTCACTTTTTACTAATAACTACCATTATTCAAGCTTAACTAACAAATTTACCACCAAATATTGATTACGTTGACGATTTTATTTAAACCCGATCTATTTACGGACTCTACGATTTAAACATAAGTAAACTACCCAAACTACCCTTCATTAATACTCACCACCAAATGACATCCCCAGATATCCCCAAATCAACCTCTCATAAACCCTAATTTTAATTCATCTACAATCAATTGAAATTCCATTGAGTTCATTTTTTTTTTTTTTTTTTTTTGGTTCAAAAGAGGGCTAAGCCCGATGACTAAGGAACAAAACGGGGTGTAGTAACACCCAACAGATCTTCTCGAAGAATCGTCCGAAGAGCTTCTGGAGGGGCGTCGAGATGCTTGATGATGGTAGACGAGTGTACTCCTTTATTAGCGAGCCAGTCGCTAGCCTTGTTTGCTTCACGAAATGCATGGCGTATATGGACTATCCATCCTCGTTCCCGGATTAGCTCCTTACACCGAATAACTAAGTGACGAAGACTATTGCTGACCAACTTATCTTCCAAGACCAAGCTGATGCAAGATTCATTATCCATATGGACAAGTAGTTTCTTAATTTGGAGGGACCTTGCTCTTTCTAGACCGGCAACCAAAGCAAGCATCTCCGCTCTCATAGACGTACAAATACCACCCGAGAATAAGTAAGCTGAGATGAAGTTACCTGTGTCATCCCGAAAAATACCTCCACAACCCGCGTGACCCGGATTCCCTTTAGAAGCTCCATCTGTGTTGAGAAGACACCATCCATAAGGCGGCGGATACCAGCGAATGAACACTTCCTTGCGGGTGGAGCCGGGTGAAGGAATGAATAGCGAGAATTTATCGAACACTGATTTCGAAGTAGTAAATTGTTGATGGAGGAATTCGATTGGGAACGTTGGATTCTCATGAGCCCTATCGAAAGCAACGTTATTTCTCCACCGCCATATCCACCAACAAGTTATCGCAAACCTCATTGACCATTGAGTTCATGCAAAGGCCATTTAATTTCTTATTGTGATATTTAGGCGCGAAAGTAGTAATTGACCCTCATAACTTTGCCTAATAGTGAGATTAAGCCCCTTAAGTTTTAATTTGAGTGATTAAGCCCCTTAACTTAGANTGATATTTTGGATAAGGGGTTGGATTACACTTTTTGGCAAACTAATGGGGTTTAATTACACTTTTTGTCAAACTAATGGGGCTTAATTACTCCATTTGAAACTTAAAGGGCTTAATCTCATGATTAGACAAAGTTATGGGGGTCAATTGCTACTTTCGCCGATAACGAGGTATATGGCTAAAAATGAGCCCGTAAAAGCTTAGTGGCCTTTGAATATTTCATGTTTGATCGATTAATCATCATTAATGTTCCAAGATTACATCACCAAAATCAAAAGACAAAACAGTGATACCAGCCAAAAATCCGGTCGTCACAAATCATCCTAATCATAGATTTACTCCATAGAACCACCTCCTCATTCTTATTGTTATTCAAACATACATACTACATACACAGTTGTGGTAACTCTGAACAGATAGAAAAGAAGAGATGATGGATGCACAGGATGAAGTCGCCTACTCCAAACAATTACTGGTTTAGAAGATAGGGTTTATGCAACGATATCCTATCCGCTCACAATTGGGATCTTGAACTCGCTGTCGCATTATTTACTGCTAATCATAATTCCCCGACGATCACCTCTCCACACTGTCTCAACCTCTCATAAACCCTAACTGTAATTCATCTCCAATCAATTGAAAAAGTCATGAATTTCTTGCGAAGGTTCATCAGGGAAGAAGTAGTGATAGAAGAACAGTAATTTCAATTAATTTGGGGATATTTGGGTGTGCTTTTGACGTTTAATTGATGGAGGGTAGGAAGGTAGTACTACTAATAAAGGGTAGTTTGGGTAGTTTACTTAAGTTTAAGTCGTACAATCGTAAATAGGTCGGGTTTAACTCTTCAACGTAATCAATATTTGGTGGTAAGTTTGTTAGTTAAGTTCGAATAATGGTGGTTATTAGCAAAAAATGACATATTAGGGGGTTATTTGTAAACTTTAGTACATATTAGGGGGTTATATAAAAAAAACACTTTTAACAATGGTCTTCACTCTTCAGTCTTTTAGCCAGAGCCACAAATTTTAGCGATTATGAAAATTACAACACAACACACTCAAATTCTTGCAATCATAATAAAAAAAAAATGGCCAATGATTATTAACACATGCCCCTTGTGCTTTATTCAGCTCGGGTAATGATTGATAAGTAGTCTCACCCTTAGCCATGATGCAGATCAAGGCATCACATCAAGACGAGCATCGAACATGAACCCACGGTACAACCCATCCCCAAAGCCAGGGGCACCATCGATCCATCTCCACTCTCCACAATCCCACAATGCCAACTTACCCACCCTTTTTGCCGAGAAACACACCTTGTCTCCACTTCCAAACACCTTAAACTTACTACTCTCCTGAAAGCACTTGTACATATCTACCGGCATACGTCCTGCCTCATACCATTCTAATGTCTTCAAATCCAACCTAAGTATTAAAATGGTTGAGCATGCTGCATTCAAAGAAAAAGAAGATTTTAAACCCCCAACCATTAGAACCTTGTTCTCAACTCCTTTGACTAACCTAGGTCTTTTCAAGATGTCAAACACATCCCCCCACTCATCCTTTTCCAGCTTACTCCACCCTAGCGATGCTGTATTCACCTCTAAAATAGGCAAGTTACATGTAAATAACTTCCATACACTCCTCCACGGGGACCCCACGTCACATAATGCGTATAAACTATTGGCCACTATCACCGGACTCCGAGGTTTTGATGGCAAGTTCGATGAGAACTTCATCCAATTCTTCAACCCAGAACCTGAACCATTGAAATACAAAGTGGCTAGCTCGGTGAGAACAGCAATGCGGTTTCCTGATCCAGAGAGGACAGATCCATGTTTTGACCAGGCAGACCCAAGCTGAGGCAAGATCCGGTAAGATCGGGTCAGGGGGTTGCAGACAACCAGTGATTTTGATGTCTCGGGCAAGTTTGGTGAGTTGGCCCAGAGGTATAGTAGGCCGAGGGTGGAAGTAACAGGAGACATAGAAGAGAAGGGAAGGAATGAGAGGTCAAATCGCAGCCATCGGTCGGCCGAGGGATCGAATGCAAGGAGAGAAGAAATGGTGGGACCATGAGAGGAGAGAGAGTAGCGGTGGCGCAAGTGGCGGTGGTGGGGAGGGCGAAAGGCGAGGAGAGGAAGTGATGAATGAGATGACAGAAGGGAGAGGAAAGAAGGGGAAGTGAGGAGTTGATGGAAGGGTTTTGACACAGATCGACAGATTATGATTTGGCGGAGTGGGATTGAGAGAAAAATCAAGTGGAGTGTGTCTGGAGGTAGACGATAGATCGGAGGGTTGTCCATGGAGATTTTGGATATGGAGATAGATTGGGTAGAAAGGTTTGGCCCTTATGGAAGGAAGGTTGGACAATGGAATGAGTGAATGAAGCCAAAAGAAACAGTTCCAAAAGCTGGTAATAGGGATGATGAATAAACAAGGGAACTTCTAATCTCCAAAATATTCAGTTGCAGAAGCAAGAGCGCAATTATATGTCCCAGTAAAAGCAACTTCTGAAGAGAAAGTAAGCAATTTCTGTGCAACGAAAACTTTCAGCTTAAAGCCAAACATACAACAGATGTTCTCTTCTAGGTAGACCGTATCCACATCAGCTTGTACTGAGGAATGCTCCTGAATAAACAAAAAAGAGGGATGATAAGGAAAACAAAAGCAAATAAAAATGATTGAATGGGCAGAGCAGTCCATAGCTTTCATCTACATTTGTGCCACATCCTTCTGACATTAATCACAAACAGATAACTACCTGACCTAAACTATGTTTGTAGCGTCCTTGTTGAGAGTATAGTGAAGTGTTTAATTGGCTATCCCAGCATTATTTAAAGTAGTAGACAGTTCATAACCAAACAAGAATTTGTTTACAGCTAATTACCTGAGAGCCACAAAAAGATAATATGTAGATCTCGGAAAAAATACAACTGAATGACTGATACCTGTTGAGTGTTGGCAGACAAATTCCTCACATACCTATCATGCAACCAAAGTGCCTACACGATAATCATATGAAGAACGTGAGAAGCAGAAGACCTTTGAGCTAAAAAGTGTAGCAACACCAGAAAAGCCAACGGATTCACAAACCTAAAATCAGCCAACAAATTCATCCTCCCTTTCCAACTTCTAAGGTTACCCATCCTCCGCAAGAAAAATGCTTCCAAAGCAAACAAAACTAGAACAAGGGGCAGCAAAATGAAGATACCTCATTCATAGGTAATCCCTATGTTAGTGCGGCACTTCACTTCGTCTAACACATGAAACTCTGACAAAATTGTCAAGCCATATCAGACAGTTGACACCATGTTGCATCTGATACTCCTAAATCCAGTTTTAAGAAAACACAAAGGAGGCCCTCTAAGTTCCCGGGACCTTAATCAACTTTACTTGCGCCAGTCAACACCACATGCGCAAACTAATATACCCTGAATTGAACACTAGACACTTGCATCGAGACAGAAAATATTGGGTCCTCATCCATAGCAGCATTTGACAGTCATCACCTTAAAAAAGGTCAGAGAATAAAGTAGCTAAAATGACAAGCTTACGTCGAAAACAAACCCTACTGAAACAACAGTAAGTCTCCCTCGTGATGGGTATATCTGTTACAAGGTTGTGATAGATATTGCCCCGTCACAAATGAGAATTTGTGCTGAAACAATTGTACATTCGTTATAACGCTGAGGGACTAACTTGTACAATTTCTGTTTGCACATACAGGGATTAACTTATTCTCTGGCTAAATAATAGCAGAAGCAGCACCATGACAAGTACGGAGTATATCATTAAACAAGAATACGGAGTAATTAACAAGTAAAGCAAGCAAATTTAGAATTGAATAATGAATCAGAAAATGAAATGAAAAGATTAAATTGACAAGAAGAAGCAGATCTAGGTCAGACATATGAAAGCAGTACAAATCGCGTAAAAATAACAAGAGAAACAAAATTAAATAAATAAATAAGTTGATGATAATAAAAATATAGTGAATCTACCTGGGAAAAGTGAGAAAGACCGGAAGAGTTGATGCTGTAAGTCCAAGCTTTCCCTCTCTAAACAACTCCTGAAGACGACGGCGAACTAAGAGAGAGAGAGAGAGGTGTGTTGTTAAGCTGACTATTCGTTGATAACATGGACCCATTTCTGTTGTACTTATCTCACATTTTTCTTTCTCACGGTTTCGAATCTCTCACTGTCACTAGCTTTTCTGGTTTTACACAAATACTCCCTCCAATTCTTATTTTTCTATCCATTTGCTTTAGACACGGTCTCTTAGACGGTACTTTGACATCATTTTATCCATTTATATGTATTTTTTTTGAGATGAAAATAATTTTTTTGAAAGAGTTTTTTATACAAGTTAACCATGTAAATATCATGTTATGAAATATTATATTATATACTTTATTAATGGTCAAAGTTTCTAAAAGTTGACCTCTAATGTGACACCCCCATACTCCAAGTGCCTTACCAGGACCACTCAAGTATAAAGCTGTCACCATCTCGATTTTCCGAGGCAATGATAATCAAAAGACAATAAAAAAACACCGTTTAAATAGTATAAAGTTTAAGTGAGTAAATACAATCCAAAACCAACTGCCAAAATACGGTTTACATGAGATCGGANATATTATATTATATACTTTATTAATGGTCAAAATTTCTAAAAGCTGACCTCTAAAAGCCAAATGGGTAGAACAATAAGATGTGGAGGGAGTATATATTAGTGTAAACTCAGGGGTGTTAACGAGTCGAGCCTAGCACGAGCTTGACCTTGCTCGGCATGTGCTCATGAAGCAAAACTCGAGTTCGAGTCGATTTTGAGGTTATCTGAGCTTTAAAAAAATGTGTTTACAATCAAGTTTGCGTGCTTTAAACCGAGCTCACATTGAGCCTATATATAATCAGGGGCAGCCAATGAAATATTGTGGCCCTGTTCAAATATTAGGCGAAGGTCCTTTAAATGATTATGTTGGATTTTTTTTATAGTCGTAAGAAAATATGAGACCCTTAATATCTGAGGAGACGCAGTATACAAAATCTCTAATAATGTGAATATAAAATAAGCACATGAATATGTTGATTTTAATCATAAACTTTAATCGTACTCGTATTATTTTGTTTCATGTAAACATAAATTGTCTCTCTTTCTTCCCCATAATCCATTTACATAACTTGTTTCTATGAGTAATTTAAAAAATAAGGCCACAAGGAAAAAAAAAATTGAGTAATGAAAGGCATCATTAATAGTAACATGTTTGTAATAACCAACATTAATAGTAACATGTTTGTAACGGTTGGTTAATTTTTTTTTTTTTTTTTGGACAACGATAAAAATATTAAATTCCATAATGTTAAGGTTACGAAACCCTTAGTACATACATATATAATTGAGTAAAACGACGAGATTATTGAGTAAAACTAACTTTATTACAATATGATAACCGCGTCTAGCCCAAAACAACCAAATTGGTGGAGTACGAAGAACTGGCCACAAGCGTATTCGCCCACATCATCCACATAGCTAGTGTCTTCGCAAACCCATTGATACATATGAAAGATAGAGTGACAAAAACAAGGTGCACTTACGCCACTTGGACGTAGAAATAATGGGTGGAATGCAAAGTCAGACAGCTTGCTTCCGATGGAGAGGAACCTTCTACACCATAGTGATCGGACTCTACGAACACATGACCAACGAACCAAAAGAACCAACTAGTAATCGATTATGTGCAATGAACTCCCCTCAACCAATCTTCTGTCCATAGATACCATTGTGCAGCGTCCAACGGCGAATCCAACTCGAACCGAACGCTTGCCATCATTAAGCGCCTCATATAGGCTATTATTCCAACAAGTCGGAGCACGAAACCACCACTGATTACAAAACCACAACGGTGAGGATTATTGAATATAAAAACATAAGACCGTAGGTTAAGGGTCAAGAAAACCTTAACAATCAAAGGACGGCCCCAAAAACATCCCTATTGGAGTCCTTTATTTGATAAAAGGAGGTACTAAACATGAACAAGGAAAGAACGCTAAAGAACATAAAAGGTGATAACAAACCGAGATATACTTAGATAACAACCACTACCAAGCATACCCGAACCTATACTCACAACACCATGGCGGAAAGAGACCAAGACAAAAGCCATAGAGGTTTCATGCAACACAAAAACCGTGCTTGACACCTACAAATAAGCAAGAATGACGCCGGACCATGTCATCGGTAAGTGGGGGAAGGGGCGAGGGGAGAGGGATCACTTACCAGTGACATGCAAAGGCCATAAACACGATTTTGTGTGAACACCATGCCAGAGAGCGGCGAGGGAGGGGCGAGGCAGAGGGGATCTCCCCCTCTGGAAAACGGCAGCCACCAAGCTGGAGGAAGGAGGGACTCACAAAGAAGAAACGTCGGTGACAAGATCACCCACCGCCAATGATGAATCAAGGGGTGGTACCATCACTGGCGGTGGTGGTGGTGGGGGTGAGAAGAGGAGCGACGGCTGAAGGTAGATGGTGACTAAGGGAGGGAAGAAGTGGGGTTTATTTTTTGGTTTTCTCTCTTTTCTCACTTCTTTCTTCTAATTTTTTTTAGAAGATGAACATTTCTTGAATGATAAAGTTAACAATGCTACTTACTTATAATGGTGGATGAAGGAGGGAGGATGCGGAAAGAGCAGGGGGAGGTCGGGGGAAGGAGGAGAAACGGAGAACGGGAAGAAGAGGGCACCAGCAGAGGGGAGTAGGTGACGGGAGAGGGGGCTCGGTGGCGGGGACCGGATGAGGGGCTGCTCAAAATAAATGTGGATGCGGCGGTGGTGGAAGGCGTGGGGATTGGATGTGGAGCTGTTTTCATAGGAGTGACGAGGCAAATGTTGTAGGTATCAACGACTCAGCGCATGATCGAGTGAGATGTGAAGATGGAGGAGGCGGACGCGATTCTCATCGGACTCCAAGAAGCGAAGATGGCGGGCCATTCTAAAGTGATCATCTAAAGTGATTGCTTAGGTGTAATTGAAGACTTAAAGCAACGTAAGACGGGAAGAGACGATATTAGCTTAATTTAAGAGGATATTTTGGCGCTTTGTAATACGTTTTTGATTATTAACTTTAGTTTTGTGCATATAAATGGTAACAAGGTCGCGTATGGTCTTGTTCATGCGAGTCCTTGGCACCGTGATAGGTGTAGATGGGTCGAGGATCTACCCGAGAACATTCTTAACGTTGCTTTGGTCGACATCGATTTAATGCATTAAACCCTCCTTGGGTCTTTCAAAAAAATAATAATGGCGGATTTGTTTTTAAATGGCGACTGGAATATTTTGGTTAACCCAAATTATAGAATATGACGGTCTCACGGATAATTTTTTTTAATGCTAATGAATGAGTTTTAATTTACATAAAGAGATCGTCTCACAATATGAGATCGCCTCACTCTATAGTTTATATTTGGTTAAATTCGTACAAATGATTTTTTAAAATTTACGAATAAGAAACATTAGAGAGATTAAAAGTAAGAATGGAACCAAAATATTAATTTAAACTAACCGAAGAAGAAAAGAAAAAATATTAAATGAGTGAGTGTCTCATCAAATTCAGGCAAACAAAAAAAAAATAGGGAATCGAACACTTGAGCTCTATTATACTTTCAGTATTTAAAATTACCTGCTACAACTAGGGGCGTTAACGAGCCGGGCCGAGCCCGAGTTTGGCCTTGCTCGGCTTGTGCTCAAGAACCTAAACTCGAGCTCGAGCCGATTTCGAGCTTACCTGAACTTGAAAAAAATGTGCTCGTTATCAACCTTGCGAGTTTTAATGCGAGCTCGAGCCAAACTCGAGCTCAAATCAAGCCTATATATAATTGATGATTTTTTGATTTTTTTTTTCTTCCGATACTTTAAATAAGAAGGCTCGAAGATTATATCTAAAAAAAATTGTCAAATCAGTGAGACATTTACTATGTGTGATACAAATATATAATCATGATAGAATATTTTTATTACATATGAGCAATACCTTATCTAATCACACAAGTTCGAGCCGCTCGCAAACTTTTCGAGTCGAGATAGCGTTTGCTCGGCTTGACTCGTTAAGCTTTCGAGCCGAGCCCGAGCCTGAGTCGAGCTTGCACGAGCCGAGCTTTGAGCGAGCCGATCTCGAGTTGCTCGCGAGCTGTCTCGTCTCATTAACACCCCTAGCTACAACCAGTATAACATAGAGAGAGTGTAATACCCAGATCTTTTAAGACTTATAAAGGAGCCTTGGGATGCGTGAGAGGACTCTCAGGCTAGTCAAAAGGCGACTTGTGAGTAAGACATTGCCGTGCAGTAGACCAAGTATAACCTATACTAGACCTAGTGAGTTTGCAGTGGACCGAGTAAGTGGTACTCAGCCGAGTACGAGTAGTACTCAACCGAGTGAAGGACATTCGGCCGAGTACGAAAAATACTCGACCGAGTGCAGCTCATCAGTAGGCGATATAACCTATGCTCGAGGTCTATGTCTCACCTAACCCTAAATCATTCCCACCTTCTTTCTAAAGCCTCAAAACCCTCTCCCCTCTCTCTAAAACTCTCCTAAACCTTCCACCATGGATTCTAAGCTTAGATTTGAAGATGTTCTACCCTTTCTTCTTCTTCCTTTCACCTTGTGAGTAAGATCTACCTTCTCTCTTTCTTTTGTTTTAACCCTAACTTTTGGGGGTTTTATGGGAATTATTATAACACCCCTATCTGCCAAGGAGCCTTAACAAGACCTTCCCTAGCGGATACGGTCATTACTATCTCAGTTGCCCGAGGAATTGTATATCAAAACGTCAATAAAAGAACTATTACAAGTTTAAACTCAACAAAAGAAAGTTACAACTGATGAATAAAACATTTACGGTGAGACGATCCATGCCAAGACTCGGTGAAAGACTCGTCCCTCCAACGCACCTAGACAAGCTCCATACAACAACACCTGCTAAGACTGACTGCTCACCATAATGGATCACCACAGACACATAACAAGAAGAAATAAAGATAAAACCCCACAAGGCCAGTAACTGAAGAACAACATGCAAAATATAGTACAACACAAGCATACACTTCCAACTTCAATAACCCGCCAATCACCTGACTAACGTGAAGGTATAGTCCTGCCAGAATATCCATCACAACAGATATTCCACACCACCAGTGGAGACTGCAGCCTTACCACCTAAGCCCCGCTCAAAACCATAGAGCGAATAACCCCATGTCCATTAATGTGCACATCCCCCTTGTGACGGGAACCATAAGGGGCGAATCAAGGGCGTGAAGCCATTCCCGACAATGACTCCACTCAGCCAGGGACGCACCCCGCACACATAAACACAATAATACTATTACACAATCAGAGATACCATGCACCACACATGACAGCCAATCAACAGTGCTGAGTAGGGAAACCTACCTTTAGCAATCAGCAGCCACCATCGTATACATCCATATGAAGACAAGACAACCTCCATCAACACCTATCACAACCAATAGTAAAACCCCTATTACCAACAACCATAAAAACAAAGAAACCTAAGGATGATGATGATCACTTACCTATGCTTGGCATTCCGGCGACAAGACCGCGACCCGACTCAAGCCTCTGTCCCTATGGTGTCTCCAAGTGTGAGGAAATCTCAAAAGGGTTGAAAGGTCGTGAGGGAGAAGGTGTATCGTCGATTAGGTTTAGGGAGAAAAGAAAAAGAAACTGATTTGGGTTTACGACTTCACGATTTATATATCATCGTTGTACCCGCCATACTCGATCGAGTATGGAACTTACTCGATCGAGTGGCCTCTACTCGATTGAGTCACTGTTCAGTTATAAATTACCGCAAGTGAACGGTGTCTGTTGTAGCACTTACGGGTCGATCTCAGGGAAGTGAAGGTTGAGTACTAGTCGATTTAAGATTTGATTTATCTACGTCAAAATAATATTTGTGTATGTGCGAGGTATGACAGA
>LHUT01003568.1:0-15579 GCA_001412135.1 Silene latifolia subsp. alba
TTTTGATATAAATTAAGCTTTATAATATTATTTTTATATAAATCACGTTTAAAATAAAGTTAATAAAATAAAATAATTTACAAATATAAAATAGAGTAATTGAACGGTTAAATAAATTATAAATGTCAAAATGAGAAATTCGCGGGTGTTACGAAAAAAGACTTGCAAAAAAGTCATCCCAAAGAAACCAGAGAGCTTTGAAAAGAAGTCATCCCAAAGAAACCAGAGAGCTTAGAAAATAATTTCAATTGGTCCCCCTGCAAGATTACAGCCTTTACCGGAACAAGAAAAGAATGATGTTATTGGAATTGCTACTCGCTATGCCTCTACAGACTCGGCCCTTGAGCCTTAACTCATGGTCTTCAGTTTTCTTTTACCTGTTATTTCTTTCTATGTAATGGGTTTATCCATATTAATCATTGAAAAAGGGGAAACAAAGAGTCTCAAACCAACTGAAATAGAAATGCTAAAAGATCCAAAACACATTATCATACACTCTTGAAGAATAATAATGATTTGGAACAAATAATTAGAAAAAAAACTCTTGAAATATTGCTCTTAATATCCTTGATTTAAACCTTCTATAAACAAGATATATGACTAAAATAAACACTCCTAGGCTAAAATGGAGAGTAAATTATGTTATGAGGAGTTGTATGTTTTTTCCTAACCTTATTTTGCTCGATAAGTTTCATCCACATCGATTTACTCATTTTTTACTTTTAAACTCTTATCTTTTAAAAATTATACGGAGTAATATTTTTTTAATTCATTATAACATTTATATTATATAATCTCAATAACTCATTTTCCTTAATATCGACCATCAATTTTATCGAAACGGAATAAATTAATATTGGACAACTTTGTTGAGATCACAAATTCTGTAATTCAAGCCCACCAAATTTACAAATTGAGCGAAGTAGGGGGGGAAAAAAGACGCGGTGTTGAACTGTTGATGGTTGGAGGGGATAGCGCGCCAATTCAAACTAGATAATAGTACCGTTAGGATGAACACACCGCCGTAGTTGAACGAACAACTTCCAAAACTCAGAAACTACAAATCCCTAATTTCTTAAACTTTCCTTATTTCAATCTCTTTATTTCTACTCATCTTTCCATCTTATATATTCACTTTATCACAATTCTGCAATTCAATCAATCCCTCTCTTAATTACTCTCTTCTTCATCTTTGTTTTCATAACCCTAGAATTTCAATTTCAATTTCTGTGATTTCCTGATCAATCCAAAACAATTACTTTGATTAAATTTCAATGATGAGTAAGCGAAAAGAAGCTGAAACATCTTCCGAGTCCTCTCAAGTTTACAACCCAGAATTCACCCCCAATTCTCCGATTCAATTAGTCGAAAACCCTAATTTCAAGAAGCAGAAGACAGCTCTCTCTGTGGAATCGGAACCGTCTACGAATGATCTTGGTAAGGATGTTGAAGTTCAATTCTTCGATGCTCAACTAAACGGCGCCCCTTTCTTTGATTTCTTTGCTCAAGAAAAAAGTGAGGATTTCGACATTCAACCGAAGAAACCAACATTGGTTGATGTTTCAGCAGATTCGGCTGTTTCTTACTCTGATTGTGGCGGGCCAAGTAACTCTGGTACTGAAAGCAGTGAATGTTCGGAGGAGGAACTTATAGAAGCGATACCACTAAGGATGTACCGTCCTGATTGTGGCATCAACTGGACAGTGAGGAAAGTATTGACTGCAAGCGACTGTAATGCACAAAGTAGGCTTCTCATCAGAAAAGCAGTCATGGAGGAACACATTTTCCCTCATCTCGATGAGTCTAGTCGAGCAGTAATCAACTCGCTTGATGGTCTACGGGTGAATGTGTATGACGTTGAGAAGGGAGTTGAGTTGAAGCTGACGCTGAAGAAGTGGCCGTCTTCACAATATTACGGACTGATGAGCAACTGGAAGAGGGATTTTGTGAATAGAAGAGGGCTTGTTCCGGGAGATCAAGTTGGGATCTGTTGGGATAAATCTAATCGCAGATTCCTGTTGTCTGTTCTCTGCAAATTAACACTGCAACATTATAAGGAATTCTGAGATACTCCATTATTGGATTTGTTTTATTTTTTTTACATTCTTTCTCTTAATATACGAGTAGACGAGTAGTATTCTATCTATTACGGAGTACTTCCTAGTTCCTATGTTATTAAGGTCTTTGTAATGGAAGCCATATGAGTTTAGTTTTGTAGCTCTAAGTTGTTATATATGGTAGCTTAATGTAGTATTTTCATTGAAAATAATCCAACAGCGGTTGTACCGAATATATGTTTCTTTACAGTTGAGTGAATAATAATTTTAACAAATTCTCGTCATTCTTTTAGTTCTGTTCTGCTCAATCGGGTTTTGTATTCATGACAATTTTTTGTAAATAGCATAAAATCTGAATTTCTCAGTTTGGTCAAAGACGTTTGTTTTCACTAAATTGCAGTGAAAACAGAAAAACTTGATTCTCCAGGTGCGCCCTCTCCTCCTTTCTACCATTTTTTAAGGCTCTACGCCTAGGATACCCTTGCCCCTTGGGATGAATTTTGAATTAGGCCATGTTGCTCAAACTTAGTTACCCGTGTGTGGAGCGGGCCTGTGCCCTGCTAGCTTTTTAAGATTGTGTGCATTTTATTACATAAATTAGTACTTAGCCATGCTTGCTCAGTAATTGATTACTGGTTATTTAAACCTCAAGTCAACGGTTCAAGTCTCGGCCCTCTTTAAATTTTTTCTCCTAAAGACGCCAATGGTCTGACACGGCTTTTATTGCGAAAATTTTCTTTTGTTGCCTACAAGAAGTGTCTGAGTTTGATTTGACTTCATGTTGAGTTGAAAGGAGTGTTTTGTTGACAGGTAACACCCAATCCAACACCGTAGTACCGTACAAAAGTGAAGGGTCGAAGTAACATAGAATCAATCTTAGAAATAACTAACTTGATCTTAGAAATCTTGTAGTGGTTGATAATGGAGGTAACTGGAGTGTAGGGAAGAGACAACTTCTCTGCTTAGGCCGAGTCATGCTGAAGAGAAGCAGACTATTGTTCATGGATAAGGCGACTGCTTCTGGAGATTCTGACAGATGCCGTGATTCAAAAGGATCATTAGAGAAGATTTTGCAGCCTGTACAATCATCAGCATTGCTCACAGTCACAGGATACCTACTGTTATGGATTGTGATAGAGTTCTCGAGGTCGAGGCAGGTACGTTATGCATGCTTCATATATCCGATATAAATCATCCATCCTGTAAATTCATATATCCGATATAAATCATACAGTTTGTTCAGTAAGTATGCGTCATGTATCCGATGTAAATCATACTATGTCTCTTGAAAGATGATCTTAATACTATTAACCCAGTTAAATATATATTCCACCCTTATATGAATCGCCAACAGAAAATAATTCATATATACAGGTCAGTGCTCGTTTTGAGGACAACATGAGACCGTCTCAAATGGGAATGTGTAAATTGACAACATCTCTGAAGTGTGTTTAGTTAGGTAATGTCGTACCTAAGTATGTTTACAAATGTGAAAATGATGAACATGGAAAGCAAAACAATATGATTCTCCAGCTGGGTCGCTTTAGTGGTGCAAGAGTATGCTAATCGCTCGTCAGGGATTTAATGTTGAATCATGCAGCTATTATCAACCATGTTTGTCGAATTATTCGGGGATTAAAACCGCCTTTCTAAATAACATTACGGATTTACTGTGACGCTTAAGCCCAACTGCGAGGATAAAGCACAGTGCTCTAAATCCAAATCAAATTATGGATTTGAGAATCCTTTTACAAGGGGCATATTTATGTTGAGATATACAGTACTGATTTGATAAATTTCGGAATTTAAGCTAAAAATATGACAGATTACAATAAAAACAGTCCTAATACAAAAACCAAATGAGCAAAACAAATGACAACATTTTGTTGGAATTTTTATTCACTCAAAATACTACATCAAGCTTTACATATGTAAGAATTCAGAGAACAATCTCCTGTGATTATAAAAACCTGATAAGCGAGACGTATGGCTTCCATTACAATACTATTCTAAAAACAAAAAAAAGAATGTAAGCAATAAAATAAGGGGAATAATATCTTATGATTCATGATGTAGAAATGTTGATTTGTTGAGAAGAGAGAACAAGAGCCTGTGATTCGATTTATCCCAATAAATCCCGACTTCATCGCCAGGAAGAAGCCCTCTTCTACTGACAAAATCCCTTTTCCAGTTGTTCATCAGTCCGTAACATTGCGAGGACGGCCACTTTTTCAACGTCAGCTTCAACTCAACTCCCTTGTCAACGTTAAAGACAGTCACCCGAAGACCATCTGGTGTGTTGATTAGAAGTCGACTAGAGTGATCGAGCTGAGGAATAATGTGAGTCGTCATTAATTATTTTCTGATGAGAAGCCTATGTTGTGCATTGCAGTCAGTACATCCTTAGTGGGACCGCCTGGATAACAGTCTCGGAACATTCGTTGCTTTCACAATCAACCTTCACTAAAGTTGTTCTTTGGATCCCAGAATTGATATCACCCTCTTGGGTAAAGAAATCGAAGAAAGGGGCGGCATTTAGTTGAACACTGAAGAACTGAACTAGAATACCGGCACCAAGATCATTAGAAGACGGTTTGAAATTCATGGTGAGGCCTGTTTTGTGCTTCTTAAAATTAGGGTTTTCAAGACAATGAAACGAAGAATTGGGGGTGAAATTCTGATCGGATTCAGGATTGTAAACTTGGGAACAATCAGAAAAAGAATCAGGTTGTTTTATCTTATTCATGATTGAAATTAATACAGAAATTGATGTGGATTGTTGAAGAAAACAGAGTAAAATTGAGAAGGAATGAATGAATTGCAGAGATTTGTAAAAGAGGAGAAGCTGATTGTATAATTTTGGAAGCAATATCTAAATATGAGACTGAGATTAGGGATTTGTAGTTCAGAATTATGAAAACTTTGAATTTATGGCGGTGGTTTCTGTCTTCGTCTAACGGTAAACTCCTGCTTCTCCTTTGCGCGCCTTTTAGCTCCATTAGTTTAACGCGTCTTGTTTATTTTATTTTTATTTTATTTTTTGTTTATTGTTTCTTCGGACTTAAATTTGTAATTTTAAAATAAACTTTTTAAAATAAAAGAAGACTAGTTCATTAAAAAAATGAAGAATAAAATTTCTCATACGTAAATTAAATTCTCAAATAATAAACTGCTGAAATATTTATCGGTCATAAGACAAATTTATCATTACTTGGAAATAGTTAATCGCATGTAACACCATCTACACTGTTATTTTGTATTTACCGTAATTTGTTTCAAAGAAATTATAACTTTATCAGTTTAAGCCCACTGGGCAATTAGGTCGGGTTTGAGACGCATCCTTACGGGTTTGATCATTTCAAACCTGTCTTATTGTGGTCATTTCGCGTTTTGGTTATGCCTCATGTGTACGGTTATGTTCCAGATTGTTCTTTTTTGGGTCATGCCTTTTTAGGTATGAGTCGCTTACATCGAGTTTTTTTTTTTAAATTTCTAGTTATTAGTGATTAAGAAAGATTTTACAAGTAATTTTTTTTTTTTTAAAAAAAGTTGTTTTGCATAATTATATATGTGTATTTAAGGAATTAAGGATTTTTTTTTATAATTTATATTTTCTTTTAATGTAGTAGATAATACTAATTAAATGTAATTTAAATTAAGAGTTTCATGTTATTTCGGGTCATTACGCAAAGGTTTATGTTCGGGTTCTTCAATTCGGGTCGGGGCATTCACGACGGGTTTGTTTTCCCACGTCTAACTCAAATGTTATAACGTCTGGGAGATAACACTTGTTAGAGTTATTCAATTATCGAATCATGAATAGTNCAAACAATTAAAATTGACAATAAGATGATATCCCTAAGAAATAAGCTAAGAGATCGCTCGACTCCCTGCTTCTATTCGTCTAAATGTGATCCAAGTCGGTTCAAGTGCCTGAAGAGCATATTATTTCCTCGATAAGATATTATCTTCCTTCTTTCTGGACATGTTTGCAGAATTTGGTGGTTATAACTGATGGTTAAATGGGGAAGATGGTAGGTAAAAATAGTGAAGATTACGGATAAAACAGATGAAGATGCCGATGTGAGTGAATATGATAAAGATGATGAAAAAAAAAGAACAAAAAATGGCCATCACAGCAACGTAATTGTCGACCATTGGTTGTTAAGCCCTTTGAGATCGATTTTGGGCAAGGAAGGGCACGCTCACAACTAAGAGGAAAGATATTCGAAAACATTGAGAAAAAATGGTTTTTTCTAGCTTTACCTATCTTTTAAATAAAGACTCTAACCGTGGGAGGGTGTACAATTACCATGGGATGATCCCCCAAGAACATGGCTTGAATTCAAATTGCAATTGCAACTTGCCTTTATGTCCAAGTTTAATTCAGATATCGCTCACATTAGGTGTAACACTCCCATTTACCAAGGAGTCTTTAGCAAGGCCTTCCCTATCAAATAAGGGCGCTACCATCTCGGTTTTCCGAGGTAGTTCATATCAAATAGATAATAGAAGAACAGATTAATAACTTTATTAACTCATTAACAAAAATATTGATTACAATCCAAATCCTAATCCAAATATCTAACAGCGGAAAACTACAAATTAACCAAATATAACTATCATCAAACTAAGTGTGACTCAATGATGTCATGCCTCTTCCAGTAACCCCAGCAACAGCTCATAACAACCACAAGATCACCTGTCAAGACTCACTACTCACCATTTGCCGGCAATATCAAAATGATCACCGTAGTCAAGTAAGAGAAAATAAGAACAACACAAACAACACACAAGGTCAGTAACAGTCAATAGATTTAACCACGATTACAGAAGATATAATCACATCAACAATTCACACACAATATCGTCACAATACTCCATCACCTTGTACGCCACAGTAACTTGTGTCCGAACCGCAGCGCGGACACCACTGGCTCTCATCGCAACGAGTAGCCTGGTTCCCATCGCAACAGGTAACCAACCCCCGTCAATGCCAGACCCCGCAGCACTAGATATCAAAAGTCCCGCTCATTGCAACGAGCAAACTCGGATCTTTAATGTGCACATCCTCCTTATGACGGAAGTCACAAGAGGCGATACATGGGGGTGAAGTCCATCTCCCGACATGGCTTCACAATCACTGTAACACCCCCATACTCCAAGTGCCTTACCAGGACCACTCAGGTATAAGGATACTACCATCTCGGTTGCCCGAGGTACTGAATATCATAAGACAATAAAGAAACGTACTTTTAAAGTAATTATAGATTAAGTGATTACATGTTCAAACCAAAACTAATAAAAGGAAAGATCNAAGGTCTCCGATCGAGTACCCCAGCTACTCGATCGAGTACCCAACAGGCCAGAAACTATTTTATCTCGCAACTTACCCTTACTCGACAGAGTAAGGGCTACTCGATAGAGTACCCCAAGACTTATAAATACGGAGTATTACAATCACAACCACAACCTCTATTATCATCATCAACACAATAATAATCATGATACAACAATAATCACATAATCATATAAACATCAACAATCTTACAATTAACTACACAACTGTAGTGAGAATGGAACCCCCACCTTTTAGCAATTCTCCGTTCACAAGCAATCAATAGCAATTCAATATCAATCTTCTATGAAACCGTCACTTACACACAGTAATCGCATATAATCACTATAAACTTTATTCAATACCCGTATCATAACAATTTCCCCCAAATCCAAAGATCTAAGGTTAGTCTCAAAAGAATACTGATTAAACATCTTAGGTTTAAAAACTTACGCAAAGGAATGTAAATGAAGATGAAAGTTGAAGCTCTAATCCGACAATCGTCATGAATCTCTCACAAGGATGATTAAAGGAGTAGAAAAGTGGATGAGAGAATTTTAGAAATGTGTTTAGTGTTTAAAGATGTTTAAGAAACTAATTATATAATAACTCCTCTTTCTAAACACGAATAAATGAACCGACTGATATAATCACACCATTTCACTCGGTCGAGTAACACCGACCCACTCGAACGAGTGGCCACTACTCGGCCGAGTACACACACTACTCGGTCGAGTAACCACAAAACGGAATCAGGTCAAAAACCAAACTCACTCGGTCAACCTCTACTCGCCCGATTACACTCCACTTGATCGAGTACATACTCAACCGATTACCTAACCCAGAAATACGGAGTATTACAGTCTTCCCTCGTTAAAATGAACTTTGTCCTCGAAGTTCGCATCTGCCTCTACACAACTCAAACCGATATCTTCCTGCATTCTCAACATCAACTCAACCAACAACACCTACCTCAACAACATAACCCACAATATTGCATCAACCATAGTATAACTTACCAAATTCCCACTGCTAAAACTGCCTTACTAACATACCGCTCAATAATAAATCCAATACCAATACAATCCACTAAGTAAGAACAACTACCAAAATGAAATGTTACATTCTACCACCCTTAAAATGAACTTCGTCCTCGAAATTTTCTCACACTCATAACCGTCACTACCCAAAACCGTCAACACTATCACAACTATACATACCTACAACATTACTCTATACCCATTAATTTCAAATACATAATACCACGAGCACAACCATTACTTTTAACGATATAAACCACAAGTCCATCCTTAATTCTACAATAAAGACTCAAATCCTCAAAATATACCACGTGTAGAACTATCAAACTCTCTTTGTCGCATCCCACTTCTCTTAAGATAAATGTTACGTCCTCGTAACTCAACTAGTACTAGGTCCTTAGCTCTTCCTTTCCATTATTACCATCTCGTGTCAATGATAACTAGTTATCATCTTACCATCAACATTGATAGCTACTCTATATCCAATACTCTCTCTAATAATTTCCATATCTCCCACCACCTAAGATTTACCATAAAATCCTCAACATAATCCACTAACTTAACTCTTTAACATTATTGCACAACAATATCTTTCGTAATTCACGTACCTATCCTAAATACATAACACACGGTCAAAATTCTTATACACCAGTGAGATCCTCAAAAGTTCTTCTATCGCTACCAAACTCGTCCATACGTTCACATGGTATTCATCCCCAACGCCCCATCCCTACTGCGCCAACAAAAGATTATTATGCACCACTTACAGCTTCTAGCTCAATATGACACAATACTCCGCTAACTACTTGTCGCTACTAAGTGTATAAATGATTCATCCAAATCAAGCTCAAAAGTACTCCAACAACTACACCTCATGAACATAATATCTATGGAATATGACGACAAAATAACCGTATATGAAATTCTCATTCATAATGTACTCTACTATCTCACCCATAAGTCAAAAATTAACGGAAACAACAATATTAAAAACCGACACCAATCCATATTCCAATAATAGAATGAACATAATATTTCAGAATTCGTTTCTCAACCATTCCGTCTCCTCCACCACAACTGATGACGGTATCGCAATATCGCCACCAACAGCCGCACCGCAGCACGAAGGTATCTGTATCACAACACGGAGTAAACGTGCCTAGCTTTACAAATTTAAATCCACCAAGTTTGGTAATTTTATTTCTATCCCAGAAGGGCAAAAATCTCATAATATACCCAAAAAAGGTTTTTTTTTAACAAAATTTTTACTCCATTTATTCCAATTATTTATGGGTGCTGATTTTTGCAGTACGCATTTTACTCATTACAGTACAATATGAACGTTTTACTCCTCTCATTTCCCATCCCATTTTCCCCTCTCTTTTGTTTTGGATGTGTTTCCTCTCATTTCCTCTCCTACCCATAAACCCCATCAACAACCGCTGCTATCAACCACCTTTAACAACGGTAAGGAAGGGCGGCTGTGGTCTCTGGCCGACAGGGAGGGAGGTTGCCGGAGAGGAGGGAGGTCGCCGTCTGGGAGGTAGGTCCTGACAGGTTGGGTTTACTATGTGGAGTGGTTAATTGCTCGCTGTCGAACAACAATCCGACATAGTCTACTGTGGTCGACGACTGACACACATTTCGGAATTAGGAACTGATGGTGGATTTCCGGTAGTGAAGCAAGCTGAGGTTCAGGGTAGGGGATTACGTGGGTTAGTGGTGCTCAGCGTGAAATTTTACTCACTTTTTTAATTTAATATACTACATCAGCACATTGTCTATTTCTCGACGTACTGCGTGTACTTCTATTGCCGGCCAAACGAACAGAATTCGGCGACACAACGATGTCCTTCTCTCCAGCGGTGCCTACCGATGTTGCCGGCGACATTCGATTACACCAATATCCCCACCATCTCACACCAATAACCAATAATTAATTTACACATAAACCCTAATAAAAAAACGGAGTTTATTTTCGCAGTACGATTTTTACTCATTTCAGTACTTTTTGCGCAATATTTTCCATTTCCATGCCCTTGACTAAAAAACACTCTTAACCTAATTTCCAATTATCAACGACAAAACAATCTTAAATCAATCAAATTACTCAAATCTGGATGCTAATTTGACCATAGAACAAGTTCTTAATCCATTTCTTGTAAATTACCGACCAAGTCAATGATTTTTTTATGTTTTTTAAGAGATTTTTAGTTTTATTTAGGGTATTGAGGTTTTTTTGGGTTGTCGAGTTGTAGCGGGTTGACGACGACGGTCGACGGTGGTGGGTGAGATAGTGGCAAGGGCATGGCGGTCCGATGTGGGCCATGGTGGAGTAATATCGTGGTGGCCTGAGGGTGGCGGCGCCGTGATTGGCATGGCGGGTTATTATAGGAGGAATGGCGGGTTGTATGCGCCATGTTGTACGACATGTGTAGGGGTAAGGGGAGGGGTGTCGGACGACCGGTGGTGGTCCGGTGGAGGGTGGGTAAATGGGCTGCCAGATCAGAAGTAAGGGTGGTGGTGGTTGTGGATGGGAGTTGGTGGTTGGTGGTTGACTTGGTAGCACAGTGTTTGTTTTTTTCCTTTTTCTCCCATGTACTATGCTGAGAAGAAATTGGCAAAATGAGTTGAAATGGGAGAGGTAGTATGGTCAAAGATGTACTAAAATGAGTAAAATGTGTACTGCGAAAATCAACACCCTAAAAAAATACAAAATTATTAACAAAGAGTCAATTTGATTAATAGTAATGAATTAGTGAATCAAATTCTTGTTCTATATTCGAATAATCATTCTTAACTGAATAATTTGAAAGAGGTTGAAGGAAGTTAAGGATGAACACTAGAGAGAAGGGAGAAAGAATTATATTTGATTATTTTAACTAAGGGTAATCAATGGAAAGTTTGGTGCAAAAAGTACTGAAATGAGTAAAATGTGTACTGCGGAAATAAATTACGTTATTTATTTACCTTTTCTTACTCCTCATGAGGGACATTTTAATCAAATACAATTAATGATTGAGACAGAAAAAATATTTATATGAATTTTTACAAATATCACAAACTATGGAAGAAAAGACGCGGTTTTAGGTTGATGTTTGGAGCTTATAGCGCGCGAACGCAAACTAAAGAAATAGTACCGTTAGAAGAACACACCGCCATAAGTTGAAGAACTTCCTAAACTCAGAACTACAAATCCCTAATTTCTTAAACTTTCCTTATTTCAATCACTTTATTTCTACTCATCTTCCCATCTTATATATTCACTTAATCATAATTCTGCAATTCAATCAATCCCCCTCTTAATTACTCTCTTCTTCGTCTCTGTTGAATAACCCTTGAATTTCAATTTCAATTTCTGTGATTTCCTAATCAATCCAAAACAATTACTTTGATTAATTTCAATCATGAGTAAGCGAAAAGAAGCTGAAACTTCTTCCGATTCCTCTCAAGTTTACAACCCAGAATTCCCTCACAAATTCACCCCCAATTCTCCAATTCAATGCTTTGAAAACCCTAATTTCAAGAAGCAGAAAACAAGTCTCAATATGGAATCGGAACCGTCTTCGAATGATCTTGGTGCGGATGTTGAAGTTCAATTCTTCGATAATCAACTAAACGGCGCCCCTTTCTTTGATTTCTTTGCTCAAGAAAAAAGTAAGGATTTCGTGGTCATTCAACCGAAGAAACCAACATTGGTTGATGTTTCATCAGATTCGGCAGTTTCTTACTCTGATTGTGGCGGGCCAAGTAACTCTGGTACTGAAAGCAGTGAATGTTCGGAGGAGGAACTTATAGAAGCGATACCACTAAGGATGTACCGTCCTGATTGTGGCATCGACTGGACAGTGAGGAAAGTATTGACTGCAAGCGACTGTAATGCACAAAGTAGGCTTCTCATCAGAAAAGCAGTCATGGAGGAACACATTTTCCCTCATCTCGAAGAGTCTAGTCGAGCAGTAATCAACTCGCTTGATGGTCTACGGGTGAATGTGTATGACGTTGACAAGGGAGTTGAGTTGAAGCTGACGTTGAAGAAGTGGCCGTCTTCAAAATATTACGGACTGATGAGCAACTGGAAGAGGGATTTTGTGAATAGAAGAGGGCTTGTTCCGGGAGATCAAGTTGGGATCTGTTGGGATAAATCTAATCGCAGGTTTCTGTTGTCTGTTCTCTGCAAATTAACACAGCAACATAATAAGGAATTCTGAGATACTCCATTATTGGTGGATTTGTTTTATTTTTTACATTCTTTCTCTTAAAATACGAGTAGTATTCTATCTATTACTTCCTGATTCCTATGTTATTAAGGTCTTTGTAATGAAAGCCATATGAGTTCTTATAGTATATGGTAGCTTATGTAGTAAGTAGTACTCCGTAGTTTGTTATTGAAACTAATTGAACAATTGTTGAGTGAATAAAAATTTTAACAAATTCTTGTAGTTATATTCTGTTGAATTGGGTTTTATATTTGAGACAATTCTTTCAAGGAGTAATACTTAAAAGCATAATCTGAATTTGTCAGTTTTACTAAATTGAAGTTCATCATTACCCACTGGAATAATGATGAAGGTTTGATTATTATAAATGCAGAAATATCCCTTTTAAGAGGGACATTGTCGAAATATGGGTGCCGAAATTAAATAAATCTGTATTTGATTTTGAAGAGAGCTTGATGTTGAAATAGGTGGAGACAATATGGAAGGGGTAAGACCTTATCAAAATATAACCTGACCCGACCTATCTTTCGTAGTTATGGACCTGTAAATGTTGACCCCAACCCATCTCGACTCAGTCAGTTCCGTGTGACGGGTTTACTCATCAGACATGTGAAGTATTTATGATATACTCCGTATCCCGTAGTATATGTTCCTGAAGGAAATAAGATGTAACATAAGTTGTATAATTAATTACAATCCAGGCCAAAAAAATTGTTTCCAAATCTTCTAAAAGTATCTACATCTTCATCTGTGAGTTTGGAGCATTGTGCTTTGTCCTCGTTGCCGAGCTCAATAGTCATAGTAAATCTGTGATATAATTTAGACAAACGGTTCTAATTCCCGGAAATAATTCGAAAACATGACTAACAATAGCTACAAGATCCAAGATTTAGTCCCGGCGAGTGAGCAATGGTCTCTCAAAAGAATCATATTCATTTGCTTTCCCTGTTCTTGATTTCACATACATAGGTACAACTAGTAACACTTCATGATGAAACACACTTTTAAGAGATTTAAGATTTACACATTCGCATTTGAGATGTCTTACATCATTGATTACAATATGTTTTTTTTTTCTTTTTTTATCTTATCTCTTACATAATTTTTGTAGGAAAATTCTATCGTGTACCCTTGTGTTTTTTGAAATTCTATCGAGTACCCCTCCCTTTTTTAATTCATCACAGATACCCCTGAGCTATATTACTTATTCCACAACATAACCTTAGTTTTATCTTCCGTTAACTTTTCCGTTAATTGCTCTAATTTTCCGTTAATGGTAGACAGTTTTAGCACCTTCATCTTCTTCATCCACAATCTCTATTTTCTGCACCCACAATCTTAATAACATCATACAGCTGTTCTTCATCACCCACTATATTCACCAGTTTCATCCACCATTTACATGGCTCACTAGCAATTCATATCCTTATTTTAAATAAAAAACAATTCGCACAATTGTTTTTGATCTGATTCGAAAATAAACCATAAACCTTCAACTATTTTGAAAATTTCCTCTATCTTCAAGTGTCTCAAAACCCAGAACAACAACATTTATTATTTTCTAATCCCACAAATTCTTCACAGCAAACGCCAATAATGTCCGACGTACGCTCTAATTAAGTGTTTGGCTTTTACAATTGGACTGATTTGTGAAGTTGAGACCGGGTTATGAAGAAGTTGTAGGATGGAGCAGCTCGAAAACGTTGCTGGGGTTGAGTTAATTGATTCATAGGGCTGTTGAATTTGTGTATTGGGGGTAGTGAGTGTAGATTTCAGAATAGTAGGTGAAGAATGATGAAATCATGGAGAAGGTGGGTGAAGAAGATGACAATGGTTGAGTTAAATGATTTATCTGGGTTTTTGTTAAATTGGAGAAGATGGGCCTAATTAAATTGTGATTTAACGGCAAAAGTAACTAGTGCTACTCTTTTGGTCACTGTTATGAGAAATGGTAAAATTCAAGGGCATTTGTGAGAATTTCGAAAAAGAAGAGGTACACGATAGAAATTCAATAAACATAGGAGTAAATCATATAATTTCCCATTTTTGTATTTTAAGAGCAATAGCAATAGTGGTTCTTAGTCTTGAAGTGATCACTAAGAACTCACAAAAACAAGTTCTTCTATTGCATGTGTAAAGTTGTTCTTAATTTTAAGAATAAAGTTCTAAAATAAGAACTCAGTTGATACTTATATTGGAATTTGGGGTGCAATTAACATAACCTTGAAAAGTGTTAAATCCATTTAAATTTAAATATTTCCCATTTCCCAGAAAAAAAAAAAGAGAGCTGTTGAATATACATAATTAATTTCGTACACCAAAAATATTGCATACGTATTTCTATTAAAGCCCATTGCTTGAACTTGCATGTATCATCTTCTTTTTATCATCATTCATCACCATCAAATCATATATAGAAGATTTTAGTAATGGCAGAGGGTAGGAGAGACCAAAATAATTTAAACATACCAACTCCACAAAATGTACAGAGTATGTCAAATTTCCAGAACTTCCTACCTCATAGTTCACCAAATATGCAGTTTCAAAATATGAATCACACTACCCAAATTCCATTAAACTCGCAAATCTCGATGTTCAATTTACCGGGAATATATGGTCTGCCAAGCTATGCTAACATTGGTAATATTTGTCCAAGACCGAGTCTTTCATGTAATTTTGGCAACGTTTTGGAGGCATTGTCGAGATAAATTAGTTATATTCTAAATTTATGTGAATTGTATGTGTATGCCAATAAGTTTCTCCCAAATTATTTTGTCTTATATCATGTATTTTTAGATTATATTACGGAAAATATACGTTCCGTTTCAATAACTTTACCTCAGTATTTTTTTATTTTTTTCCGTTATTCAACTAAAAAATAAAACAATAGTTTTTTTTGGTGCTAAAAAATAAATTAATAATTA
>LHUT01003570.1:0-15073 GCA_001412135.1 Silene latifolia subsp. alba
AAACAAAAAAAAAAAATACACAAAAAAAAAATATTTTTTTAAAAAAAAAAAAAAAAAAAAAAAACAATTCATCTTCCATCATTGAAACGTTTTCTCCCCAAAAATATAGCAACCTTAATTCATTGCAAATCTAATTCAATGTGAATCAATATTCACAAATCAATCGTCATGAATAAATTGATTAATTGTTCATGATTCAATTACTAAACCAATGACTATATCAATTATTACTTAGCTTATGAAATTCAGACGTTTCACATCCAAAATTGCTATCAATATTTATGAATGAATGCTTAGTTTCAACTTCCGTATTCGACTTTCATCGCTATTTCTGGTCGCTGCTCTGCTTATCTTTCCTACCGGTAACTTCATCTTCCACCTTGAAACTTGCATTTCTATTTCTTTTTAGGTAGCTATTGTCGTCGCCGGAATGTATACGTTTTATATAGATACATAGTTTAGCCGTCAACCAGTTAAGATAATACTTGGCTTAGTAATTGCGTAGGCGAAACTGCGTATGTTTTGCTACATAAAACGCCATTTATGTGTAATTTTCGGTATATATTAACGGCATTCTTACTCACTGTCCGACTAATTTGCCAATCACCATTGTCAACGACTGGTGTTTTTCTACCGACATAAGTAAGAACGTCGGTGGGAAAATATGATAGATACGTTTGCGGTGCTTCATTCCTCCAGAATGTCGACTAGACTAGCAATTTTGTAATATTATTAGTTAGGAGTTACTGTGTCTTGAGTTAAAGAGGGTAACATCGTCTTAAAAAAGAATTTGTGTAATATGATAGGCTATTTCCTCCTGTTATTGACAATATACCGGTTTATCTGTTATCGTTGATCAACTTTGTTCCCCGGAGAAAGCAACTGATGATTTAAAGTACCGCTGCCAACTACTCCACAAAGCACGCAAAAAAAATAAACACGGTATGTGCCCGAACCTACAATTTCCCCTATTAAATTTAAGCAGCCCCAAATCCTAGCATTATGGAATTTTGTGTCTCAAATTCTTCTTCACATTTGTGCTAATTCGTACAGACTCATGTCCACCTTCTATGTTATTCTCTACAAATGAATCCTTGTATATTTAATATGTACACCTTACAACAATTTACATGGAGAGCTTCAACTGCAAATAGTCACTAAAAGTTGTGGAGTTTGTGGACTGGTTTTTTCATTTGAAAATAAAGAACATGTGTTGGCTGTGTGTGAGACAATGAAACTGTGAAAGTTTAAATAAAACCCTCCCACATGATATATTTAAATTTGCAAGCTCGCTGAACGGCTTTACTTTTCACGGACCGTTTCTGAATTTTTTGAAAGAGAAATAAAAATGTACCAACTTGAATGAGTTAGCTTCGTAAACAGTGGGAACTTGAAAATTTTGGGCAATTTGATATGAAGTATTTATATTATTGAAGGCATACGGTGTTTAAAATTGGCTAGGAAAGATGAAAAGATTACTCCTTTGGTTTGTTTAGTCATTCATATTGATAACATACTCTCCTCCCATAAACCAGCAACCATTATCTACAATTTTCTGTCGGAATCCGAATCATGTCCTGATATTGTGTTACGGCTGAGGTCAACAAGGAGGTATGCTTTCATCCATTTGATTTGATTCATTTCATGTTATTGCATAATTTAATATCAGGGCATAATTTGATACACCTCATGATGTCCAAAACGGAATGACTAATGTTTGGATGTGAGAAATAAGAGTTACAATTCCGCAAGCAATTATTTCTGACATGTAACATTCTTACCACTTAGCATCCCATCAGTTTTCCCTTTCTTTTTTCGACAGCATACCCCTCTTAAAATGGGGAATGGAATAAGCACCGGACATGTGCTCAACAATAACACACCAGACAGATTACAATCCCAACACAACAGGTCTATTCGGAAAAGTAAACTTGCTGAAAAGAGAAAGAATGGAACCCTCTACCAAAGGAGAGTCAAAGCCAGGATTCCGAAACAACGGTTTCAAACACGTGACCCACCCCCCAGTGAAAAGAATGGAACTCTCTACCAAAGGAGAGTCAAAGCCAGAATTACGAAACAACGGTTTCAAATCCGTAACCCACCCCCCAATGAAACAAGACACAATAGATACATAAGAAGGTGTATTGTCTTCAAAAGGAGAAATGATGCTTACATCTACCGTAGACAACGCATACCCACCTTACCCAGCCCACACCCCAATGAAAGCAGACATAACAGATACATAAGAAGATGTATTATTGCTCGATGGAGGAACGAAGCTTGGTGGTCCAAATCATTGGAACAGAGAGAGTGTGTACCTCCCTTACTAATACACGATCAAGTTGATGGGCCGCAGAATAAGGGGAAGAAGAGGGAATACAACAGTGGTAATGGTGAATGTAGCTATCGAACGACGTTGCGTGCAAGAACTGTAGAGCAAGAGCACCCAAATATAGAGACAACACCAACACCCCCATACAGAGCGCCCGTTCTAGACGGCGACTGCAGTTATGGTACGAGATTCAGAGGAAGAGCGAATGAGCCACAACCGCAGAATATAATGTCAAGGCCAACACGCCCACATGAAGCACCAGGTATGTATTTTGTTAGTTGCTCTACTATAAATTTGCAATTTCCTCTATCAAATGTACATAATGTAAAACACGCAATATATCTATCAGTTATTCCTAATTTTGTCCCAAATGCCCATGCAGCGAATGAGGTCCCCGAAGCACCCACGGAGATGGCCCCCATGCCAACTTTGACAAACACTGAAAGTAAGTTTTAAAAAAATAGACCAAAAAAAAGGCCGAACAAACCAGTTTCTAATTAATATATTTTGAACAGGAGTGTTTACAGAGCCTTGGAATTTCGGCGGACCCACTGAAGTATGTGAGTTTTGTGACGCAGTGGTATGGATTGAGGAATCCGTAGGCAAAAGCACCACCCGACCCAAATTTAACATTTGTTGCCAAAAAGGAAAAGTCGAATTGCCTTTACTTAAAGATCCACCAGAATTTTTGCAACGGTTGATTGACCCGGCCGGTGGGCCACGGTCCAAGGAATTTAGGCGGCTGATAAGATCCTACAACTCCATTTACGCATTCACATCAATGGGAGGGAAAGTCGATCATGCTATCAACAAAGGATCTGGACCATATTGCTTCCGATTGGGAGGACAAAACCACCACAAAATAGGTTCTTTACTGCCTCCAGAAGGCAAACAACCTAGGTTCATGCAGTTATACTTCTACGACAATGAACAAGAAGTGGCTGCAAGAATTAATTCATTAAATGCAACGGGCCAACATCAGCTAGACCCCGACATTGTGGACGGACTTGCGAAAATGATGCAAGAACACAATGTAATAGCAAAGGTATGTAAGATGACAAGAGAAAGACTTGACCCCACCAACCTACAACCTGTGCAACTAAGGCTCCTAGGGAGCCGAAAAAAGGATGCTAGACAATACAATCAACCAACTGCAGATGAGCTGGCTGCATTAATTGTGGGAAGTGACGGGATCGAGAAGAGTTGTCGGGATATAGTAATATATGATCGTGCCAAAGGGGTTAAAAGAATATCAGAGTTACATCCAAGCTTCATGGCAATGCAATATCCTTTGATATTCCCATATGGGGAAGATGGCTATAAAACTGGAATCTTACACAGGGACGCTGAGACGACTAAAAGGAAGAAAAGAAAAACTGTTACGATGAGAGAGTATTATGCTTACCGGTTCCAAGAAAGAAGAAAGGATGGTAAAATCATTGACGGCCTTTGTGTTTTATGTGGGAGGTTACGACAACAATTTATGGCAGATTGTTTTACGTGTGTAGAAGAGACACGGCTGGATTATATCCGATCCAACCAGAAAGTCATACGTAAATATTCCCTTCGTGGTCTAATTGATGCTGTTGGCGCCGGGGAGTCAACACCAGCATCACTAGGGCAGCGCATAATTCTGCCTCCTTCATTCCCCAACTGCTACAGATTTTTGTTTCAGAACTACCAAGATGCGCTAGCAATTTGTCGGTGGGCTGGGCCACCGGATTTGTTTATCACTTTCACGTGTAACCCAAAATGGATAGAAATAAAAGAGTTTCTATCTGCTACTCCTGGACAACAACCAGAAGACCGCCCTGACATTGTTGCTCGAGTCTTCAAAATCAAACTAGATGAGCTAATTAAGGACATTACCACCAGAGAATTCTTTGGCAAAGTGCTTGCAGGTAGTGTTTCCACATTACTCAACAACTCTAATTTAAAAATTCACCAATATAAAATTTACTAACACCTTACACTTTTCGTTGTAGTTGTATATACTATAGAATTCCAGAAAAGAGGCTTGCCGCATGCTCATATTTGTCTCTTTCTACATCCAAGCGCGAAGCACCTGGAACCAACTGATATTGACAAGATTATCACTGCGGAGTTACCTGATAAAGAGGAAGACCCAATTGGTTATGAAACGGTTATGCAATTTATGGTTCATGGTCCATGTGGCGACTTGAACTTGGAATCACCATGTATGGTTGATGGCAAGTGCTCAAAATACTACCCTAGAAAATTTTGTACAGATACATCAATCGGTGAAGATGGGTATCCCCAGTACCGCAGAAGAAAAGATGACCGAACAGGCGAAAAGGGTGGAAAAACTGTGGATAACAGATGGGTGGTCCCTTATAATATTGACCTCTTGGTCAAGTATCAGGCACACCTGAATGTAGAATGGTGTAATAAGCATCGATCTATAAAATACCTGTTCAAGTATATGTCCAAGGGTCCTGACATGGCGCTCGCAAGTGTACAAGAAGTTAGAGGTGACGAGGGTGACAATTCTGGCAAGCCAGTTGATGAAATAGAGACATTTCTAAGATGTAGGTATGTCTCTGCCTCAGAAGCTTGCTGGCGCATGTTTGCTTTTGAAATACAATTTAAGCAACCACCGGTCCAAAGATTGTGTTTTCACCTAGAAGATGAACAAAATGTCATTTTTGATGACGAGGAAACACCTGAAGAAGTACTTGAGAGAGTCGGCCAGGCAAAGACGACCCTAACTGAGTGGATGGTTACAAATCAAAAACACGAGGAAGCTCGCCAATTAACATATGCTGATTTCCCAACTGGATGGGTTTGGGATTCCGAAACAAAAGTTTGGACGAAAAGGAAAAAAGGCATGAAAATTGGGCGAATTTATTTTGCACCACCCAACTCAGGGGAGTTGTATTATTTAAGGCTGATGTTGAATATAGTGAAAGGAGCACAAAGTTTTGCAGATATTAGAACCGTCGACAATGTGGTGCATCCAACATTTAAAGCGGCGTGTAATGCTCTGGGCCTCTTAGATGGTGATGACGAATGGCATACAGCTTTGACTGAAGCCGCCCCTTGGTCAACAGCCCGCCAACTTCGTGAATTATTTGTAACAATCCTACTATTCTGTGAAGTTTCAGACCCGAATACCCTATGGTCGACCCATTGGGAGAAGTTATCCGACGACATTTTACCCCGTCAACGAAGAAGGATTGGAATTGGTGACTTAACTCTAAGTGAAGAACAGATAAAAAACTACGCTCTTCTTGAAATTGAACAGATCTTAAATCGAAGTGGAAGAAGCCTGAAACAATATGCGGATTTCCCTCTTCCAGATCACACACTATTACAACAATCAACAAATCGGCTTCTACTAGAAGAGCAAGATTTTGATGAAGTAGCACTCCAAATTCAAGCTGAAAACTTGCAGTCAAAGTTGAATATTGAACAAAGGGTAGTCTATGAAACTGTGTTAGAAGCGGTGCACCAAAAGAGAGGAGGTGTGTACTTTGTTTATGGTAGCGGAGGAACCGGGAAAACATATCTTTGGAAAACGTTAATATCCCGCCTTAGAGGAGAAGGCCATATAGTCCTAGCCGTTGCCTCATCTGGAATAGCAGCGTTGTTACTGATTTCAGGGAGGACTGCACATTCAAGGTTTGCAATACCATTAAATCTAACTGACAGTACAAGCTGCAAAATTGAACAAGGGTCTGACCTCGCTCATTTAATCCGTAAAGCAAGCCTAATCATTTGGGATGAAGCGCCAATGGTGCATAGACATGCTTTTGAAGCCCTTGACAGGGCATTCAGAGATGTCATGCAGCTTGATGATCCTACGGCAATGGATAAAGTCTTTGGTGGAAAAACCATTGTTCTGGGTGGAGACTTTAGACAAGTACTACCTGTTGTACCTCAAAGAGGACGGGCTGATATAGTGGACGCTTCTATCAGCAAATCACCACATATATGGCCTCATTGTACTGTCCTGAAGCTGGAGACAAATATGCGAATAATGCACGGAATGAATGAACAAGAAGCTACAGAATTAGCACAATTCAGCAAATGGGTTCTTGATATAGGTGATGGCAATATACCCGCCACAGCAAAAGAAGGCGAAGATGAAAAAACATGGATTAGTATACCGGCGGACATCTTAATTGAAAACAAAGGAGACCCAATTCCATCCATAGTAGAAGAGGTATACCCTAACCTACTTGACAACTACAAAGATCCCACATACTTACAAGGAAGAGCCATTCTTGCACCAAAAAATGAAACAACTGATGAAGTGAACAACTATATGTTAAACCTTATACCTGGAGACGCAGTAATATCAAAAAGTGTGGACAGAATATGCCCATTAACCAGGAGTGCAGGAAACATGGAGACCTTATACCCAACAGAATTCCTAAATTCACTGAAGTTTCAAGGTTTACCAAACCATGAAATTCATCTCAAGGTGGGTTCTCCAATAATACTGTTGAGGAACATTAATCAGACAGCCGGGATGTGCAATGGTACAAGGCTCACGGTGACCAAGATACAAACACGTCTAATCGAGGCTAGGATCATCACAGGCACTAATGTTGGGGCAATAGTCTCCATACCAAGAATTGAAATGACCCCAACAGAGACAAAATGGCCATTTACAATGAAGAGACGCCAGTTTCCGGTAAAGGTATGTTTTGCAATGACTATAAATAAAAGTCAAGGACAGACTTTTGAAAAAGTGGGAGTTTACTTACCAGAGCCCGTTTTCAGTCATGGGCAATTATATGTTGCTATTTCAAGGGTCACCACCCGTAAAGGGTTGAAGATAAGCATACCAAAAAACGAGATTGATGATGAGAACAATATGAAGACTAAAAATGTTGTTTATAAGGAAATATTGTCGACCTTATGAACACCCTAACACAAAACTGCCTTGTGCGTCTTCCTCGCCAAAAAGACAATTTTTTTTTTTTGTTAAAACTTATTCTTGTACTTCTTTAGCTCATAATAAATATCAATCTTAAGTCACCTAGCCTAAAGACCTGCAAGTTCGAAAGAAAAGCATAATCTTACCATAGATATATAACTGCCCATGAGTTCATTGACTTGATACACAACAGTTATTTTGTTATACTGAATAAGTGACTATGTTACTACAGCAGTAGCATCCATTTTGTATTAGACCCACTAACATGTCTCCAATTGTCCTCAAATGCAATCTATTGCCATGTTTCTATATTACGCAAAATGTTGATTACAAGTTTTCTGCAAAATGTTGTTTACAACTTATGCGAAATGTTGACAGATATTCTTCCCAGTAAATGGTGACGACTTTGCATAAAAATCATTGGTTGTACCGGGTTATGCGCTTGCTTATAAATATGCGCTATGAATGAATTCACTTTCCATACTCTGTACTTTGTAATTTATACGCCTCTTTGGCCTTAGTCATTTGTGATGTAAATTCTGGAAATTTAGCACATCATTAGTTACTGATCTTTGACATTTAATTTAGGTGAAAAGCTGGACAGGAACTAAAGCGGTTTGGCAGTTTTCGAAGCGTCTTGTGTGGTCTCTCCAACATTGCTAAAAGGCAAAAAGGGCACATATTAAACTGTAAGTTATTTCTGGCTTCAAATTATTGACGTCCACTACAGAAATTCAACACGGCTACATTTCTAATAGAGTTCAAAAAAAATATATATATAAAGGCTAGACTGAGTAGTACATGTCAAAGAAAAAAAATAAGTAAAAATATAATCCATTAATGCGTAATTGTAATAACCCATTCAATATAGTCCCCTTAATTTCCGGAAAATTAAAAGGCTCCATAACTCCTGGTAAAATTTATGAAAAATTAATAACAAATAATGCATGGATTTACACTTAAATTCTTAGCAATCTTTTCCTCTATTTTCGACAGTTTTAATTAACAAATTATTTTCCCTTTGGATTTCTTAATCTGATTACAACTTAAAGTTGTATCGTGGTTGAAATGCTAAAAATTTAACCAAATGATTTACTTCTCATATAAGTCCTTCTATTTACTCATTATCAGCAATTTGTGAGATTGTGATCCTTTACTGTACAAAGATAGGCTAACTAATAAGCTTAACCCTTAAAAAATCTCTTCAAATTGTATCCCTCAATTGCTGCGCGATACTAACGTCAGTACTTAGTTTAGGCCATTTTTTGTCAGAGTTTAGTTCCCTTAACATCATTTACTCTTATATGGTGCTTCAATGTTACTCTGTAAACAAGGAAAAACATTGAAAACAAGAACAAACCACCAAGCTCTTATTAAAATTAAACTACCTAAATGTCGCATTACAAAATACAAATTCTAAAACCGAATAAAGGAACACAGTTTAACACAAGTCAAATGACAATAAAGATAACCTTTGATTTTAAACCTAATCAATCACAATAACCCACCTTTCACCCTCCCACACTTGATGTAGCCGCATTTGCCCAATTTGACATAAAACAACTTCATCAAATGTATCAAGAAGCACTACATGATAACTATAGAAAGGAAACTGATAAACATGCAAGACTCTTCCAAGCCACCAAGCACCATCCAAGTTAACCTCAGCTAGATCTCCCACATCAAAACCGGAACTCTGAATATGTGGCGGCCGTGGACGCATTTGCTCAATGACAACAACTTCCCTATGGAGACGTAACCCATCAGGTTCAAACCAATCCTCAAACTCAACATAAAACACACCATCCTCAACCTGGAAAATCAAACACGCAACAAAGTAAGTGACAAAAAACCCCAAATCAGGAAAGAACACCTCAACTATGTCACCAACGGCGTAAGAGTGAACCATCTTTTCAGGTCAGGGTATTGAGTAGGGCGAGTTGTTAATTTCAGTGTAAAATTAAGAGATAGAAAATAACTATTTGTTCAAATGATACTTATAGGAATTACCAGTAGGTAAAAAACTTAATAATATAATATGCTTTAAACTATTGACTATTGACTGTTAAACAATTTTGCACAGGAAATATTAAACAAAATAATAAATGTAGAAAATGAATCATTTGCACAATTAAATATAATAAAGATTGAATGATGAACTTTGGAATACCAGCTGTTACAAAAAGAAACTCACAAAAACAATATAACCCTAATAATAAAAGCAAATAGTGAATAATTACTAAGCTAATCAACTACAGCAAAATGACCACAATTTTAAATATTAAATTAAATTAAATTAAATATAGTAATAAAGTCTGAATGATAAGCTTCAGAAAATTGACTGTTACAAAGAGCCTTCAGAAAACCCAAAAAAACCAACGTAATAAAAGCAAAAATTGAACAGTTACAAAACTAATAAACTACAACAATGAACACAATTAAATCAAATTAAATATAATAAAGCCTAATGACATTATATATGATATCAATGCAAATCAAAACTGAAGAAATAGAAAAGACTTTTCATATGACAACATTTATAATAATTGACTAGGACTCGGCTATAAAGTAACCCGCCAAAAACGTGAAAGAACATAAAAGTGGCAAAGAACCACAAGTACCACAAAGGTGAACATAAAATGCAATCATCAATTACTAGAAAAACATACATGAATCCCGTTATCACATAAAACACCTCAAAAGAACTAACTTTTTACATAAATTATTGCAGGAAAGTCAAGTACGCAGCAGCAACCTATAACAACTATGGCTCCTCAGGTAGCAACAATCGCAACGTTGACTCCTTCAAAGTCACGGTACCAACTAACTGCTCGCGCAACCAGAATTTGGGAGATAACCAGAAACGAAGATGAACAGCCAGTTTCACTAGACATGGTTCTACTAGACCAAGAGGTACAACAAAATGATCAACAAGGTAAAAAAACAGGAACCCTATTATTTGCACTAACAAGTTGTGTATACTATGAAAACAGGGCAACCATATACACACTACCATACCAAAACGGATGGTTAGCTCTTACAAAGAAACCCTCCAAGAAGGGAAAATCTACAAACTCCAGCATTTTGATGTAGCCAAGAATAATAGGTCATATAAGCCTGTCATGACCACCGCCAACATCATCAGGTGCACCACGTTTACTTCAATAATAGAAGAGCAGGACCAAAGTCAGCCAATCCCCCATCACAAGTTTGAGTTTCACCCACTAAATAACCTTCATGAGCGTACCAACAAAAACGATTACTTAATAGGTATCACACTCCACATAATTCATACCGTTTTAAAAGTTTACAAATATCACCATTTACTGAAGAAACTGTTGGTACATTGTGCAGATGTTATTGGCTACCTAGCGACTGTCGAGAACAAGAGACAAGTAATAACAAAAAACGGACCAACTCAACTACGTCACATATACATCCAAGATGAGAGGTAAGGAACACTTCACCACAATGCAGATGTGGTTTATCTTCTACAAAAAAAATGACCAACTCAATGAAACAGGAAAGAAGAAATCAGAGTCACACTATGGGGTAAAACAGCGGACCTCATAGGTGAAACACAAGCGTTAAACGCTGGTCAGGCGCACGTAGTCGTGATAACATCTGTGAAAGTTGTTTTGTATGAGGGTAATTACATTACTCATTCCCCTTCAAATAACAAACACAAAAACACGCCAAACACTAATACTAATTTCGATCAATGCAGGGGATGATCAGTTGCAGTCAACATATGGCACAAAAATATACATCAACTTGGAAATTCCAGAAGCACAACACTTAAGAGAAAGGTGAAAAAAAAACACCACACTTTTTACCTTACAATAATTATTGTGTACCACAAAAACTGAACGTAAAACTCATTTGCAACATAGGGAAGAAGAACCGCAAGAGGTCAAGTTCATAACCAACGCAGGAATAAACATAGAAGAACCCTTGGTCAAAACCATTGAAGAACTACAAGAGATGGACATCCCAAATGAGGTACACCGGAACTTTCAAACGTCTGTGAGTTTTAAAGTAAATATTTGCAACACATATACAGGCCTAATAAAGACACTCCTACAGAGACAATTTTTCATTTGCCAAGGGACCATAACAGAAATACGATCTGACGTAGAATGGAGGTACATGTCTTGCACGACATGCAAAACCGGTCTACAAGATGACCAAACCTGTACCCAGTGCAACAAGTTTATAGAATACCCAATGCAAAGGTAAGTAAAGAACACCCTTCAAGAATAAACATAATTAAACTTATCGATGCATTTCAAAAAGGACTAAACACCACACCGAAACAAAGGTACCGCCTAATGACAACCTTATCCGACGGAGTGACCTCAGCCAAATTAGTGCTCTTCGACAAGGAAGCAGAGAAGGTCATTGGCAAGCCTATTAACAAACTCCTTGACCTATATGAAAAGGTACTTCACTTCCAACAAACTATTTCAAAGAAAAAAAAAACCATTTCAACATCAAATAACACAATAATCTAACTACTACATTACAAACACCTTGCAGGAAGATGGAAAGGGAAGAGTGTTGAACATTTTACAGGAATGTATTGGCAAACAATACACATTCAAAGTCAAGGTCGGGATGAGCAAATTTGGGAACGAGCGCGAGCTTAAAGGACAAAAGACACTGACAATAAATTCGGAGATTGAAGACCAAGAAAACATCAATCATGAAAAACACAAGGTACTGCAACAAAATTTATTGTCACATGCTGCACAAAAATTAAACGCACCACATAAATGTTTAACAGCCTGTAAAATTACTATAAACAACAGGCACTAGATTCCGATACACATTCTGGCACGCCGCTGACTACAACAAAACAAGAAGGCAAAGAAAAGAGAAAACATATGGAAGCGTAAGTATACATCAAACAATTTAACAAATGAAAAAGTGAGAAGCATTGGTTAAAGAAGCATTGGTTAACAATTATATAACAAACCTTGCAGGTCTAAGGTACCAAAACAAGAGTCCGACATGGCGGGGTGCAGTACAAGCATAAAGAGGGCAAAAGCAACGAAGACAACTACAACAAGTAACAACGACAACATCTGAAGCGCACATGAAGAATATTATGAGTACAAAAAAACCCAGTAGAAATAAGGACCATATGAATGTCTTGACTTCGTCTGAAACTCCCAAGTATTTTACAAGCTAGAGCTTAATCAATAGTTTCATTTCATTTTCCTCAAAAAAAAAAAAATTAGTTTAATTTCCTTTTCAAAGTTGTCGTTCCAGTGCTTAATCCCCTAATGGCCTATTCAGCAACTTACTACTCCGTACTTATTATAAATAATGGTTTACTATAGTAAGAAACCTATTGAGCAAATTCAGATTTTGTATTTAGTAAAAAAATGGTTTACAATACAAAGAAACCTATTGAGCAATTTCTTATTCCGCATTCAGTATAAATAATGGCTTACTATAAAAAAAAAAACAACCAACCTGCATTTACACAAATCAATCCTATTTTCGCCTAACGAGAATCAATAAACTACAAATACCAAGACGAAAAATACAACCATCAAAGTAAGAGGCCAAAAACGCTCCGTGATTTTCACGGGCATTAGAACTAGTTGGTTTATTAATTACTTCGTATGTTTGTTTTTAGTTCGAGACGTTGGACACATAAAGTCATGAATAAACGTCAAAATCACGAAGTCTTTGCATTGACTTAAAATAGTAGCGACGACTACGAGCATGGTCGTTCCTTATAATATACGTCTTCGAATCAAAGTGGAGAAGAAGCGTGTTTCTTGGGCACTTTGTTTTCATCCAAAATCAAAAAACATTCAATCCAAACTATGAAACCTCTTTCCATCTTGGCCATTCTTTTCCTCGTTATCGCTATTGTGCACGCAAACACCAACTCTGATGATAATAATCAAGATGAATCATCCTCGTCCAACTTGGGTCACAATCCCCTGCTCCGCCTACCCACCCAGACATCAGATCTCGACCTAACCGAGTTGCTGAACCGGCGTCGGGTCAACCTGCGTAACCGGTATAGAGTTCCGCTTACGAGATATGTCCCACGCCGCTGCCGCCACCGGTTCGCTGCCTTTCCGACTCGGTTCACGAAGTTTGGACCGGGAGTCGCTGTGGACCCTAAGGATGATCTGGCTACGATCATGAAAAAGCAAGCTGAGGTAATCCGACACCGACACGTGGACGGCAAGTTTGATCCGATTAAGCGAGAAGCAGTCGTGTATGAGGTGAAAGAGGAGTATGATGGAGGGTGGAAGGCAGGTCGTCCTCATCATCATCATCATCATCATGATCATAGTGATGATAGTGATGATAGTGATGATGAGGGTGATAAGGTTCATGATGAGGTTCATGGTCATCGTTTTAATCATCATGGACACAAGAAGAAGAAAGGGAATTATATTATGAGAACGATCCGCAAGTTTTTATCTAATTACTTTTAGAAGAGTGGTATGACATGGTATATCGTCTAAGAGCAATATATAGGATAAATAAAAGTTTCTTGCTCATTACTCAGCGTGTGTTATTGTATAATTTGGTATTATTGGGGTTTGATTATACTAAGTAAAAAATGTGTTGTTTAGTTTTGTATATGCACACTTATGGATGTGCTCTATGTTTTATCGTCGACTCCTCAGATGATGATATCTAATCATTATCATTTCTAACATCATACACAAATCAAATTTACAATTACGCTACTCTTAACCGTTGGAGCTATGTTAAATTATGAGTTGATATACTCGTAAAAGAGATCACAAGCACTTACAAAAACATTTAGGATTGGGAAATTAATGTGAATAAAAGGGAATATTATAAGGACGAGGATGAAGCCTCAAGTATAAGAGTAAGATTATTGGTAATCTTGAGAATGACTTTGGTAAGTCTTAAGACAAAATTTATTCAAGACAAAGTCGTAAGTTGAGTCTTGTAAATCCAAGACTGAACTTAAGAATTTGGGTGAGTCTTGACTCCACCTTAAAAGAAAATTAATCAATGAGTAAATCTCACGTGTCATTTATTTTTTTGTGGAAAAAAAGAGTAAAGTGAAAAAGTAGAGTCTGAGGTGAGTCTGACGGATAATGTAGGAAGTATGAGATGAGTCTGAGATGGGTCTGAACAATAAAGAAAAAATAAAAGTTCGTAAAAAGTTGATATGGCAGAGTCTTAAGACTTGAGAGAGTCTAAATAAGATTTAAGCTTTTTTTTCCTTTTTTTGACAGCAGTAAAACAAAGATAATTATTACAAGCTCAGCGCACTTTGTGAGCTGACTTGTTTAAATTGAGGAATAAAACTAAAATAATTATAATGGAAATAAGAATTCCATGGGTCTTACGGTGCAGTTTTTCCGCTCCCGCAATTTGGAAGAGGATCCAAAGACAATTAGAAGAAACATCAAAATGGAGTATATTTGATCGAATAGCCCACAATAAGAGATCCTGAATACCGACCGCTTTTGTATTGTCTGTTGTTTTGTTATGCTACAAAGATTAATGGTTATGTGTTGCCCTTGCCTTAATTAATTTTGATTGTTATGAATGATAATGGATATTGGTTGTTAAAATCTATTTTACTATTAGAAACTTATAACGGAAACTTAACAGTGTTAGTGTTAAGGTCCTTAACAGAAAAAAAAATAATCATTGAGGTCCTTAACGAAATTTTTTTGCAAAGTTCGGGTCTTGTCTTACCCTTAACTCGGTAAATAATATTGGAACTAGTTTTGTGACCCGTGAAATTCACCGAATGTTTTGTTTTTAGTATGATATTTTTAGTATTTCTAGAAATTGTAATTTTGTAAAATATCAAA